>VZRX01011542.1:179458-196814 GCA_013398075.1 Notiomystis cincta | reverse complement strand
TTTTTTTTTTTTTTTTTTTTTTTTTTTTTTTTGTCGTGCACTCAAACTTTTGGACACTGAAATAAAAAGAAGGATGTGACAGATAGAGATGTCCCAAAACAGCTGCTGGTATCAAGTGACCACATGTAAAATGGTAAAAGGGAATTCACAGACAGACTAGTAAGGAAAAACAGTGGAAGCAGCAGGGCTTACTGATTCTCCCTCTACCTGCTTCCCACTGGAAATGGTGATTTCTAAATAAAGAAAGCAAAACAGATATTTTTATATCACTTAAAACTTAACTGGTAGCAACTGCCCAGCTGAAATCCCAGAGAGCGAGGTCCTTCTCCAGGCTTTGCATTGACCACAGCTCAGCCATCTTACTGCTGTGTGCCTCATTTTCCCCATGGGATGAGCCAGGGTAAGAATAGCAGCATCCTCTGGAAAATGCTCTGAGAGCAACTAGGCAAGAAGACCTTCAGTGGATAACTAAATTAATTCACTTCTCCCTCGCCTCCTCTCCACCTCTCAAACTCTTTCTCAAAAAGAAGGTGGCTCTTGGGTTTCAGGGTTGCAGCCTTCCACAGCACTCATCGTTATACCATGTGGGGATCTTTCTGGTCTGGTCCATTGGGCTCACATGGAGGTGTCCTGAAGAGGTGTCATGTGGACTAATGGTCTCTTCTCCCTGCCATGGACACAAAAGCTGCTTCTTGGCATTAACTGGCTTTGTCAGGTCAAAAGCATCAAGGTCATTCCATCTGTGCTAAGGAACTTCCTCAACCAGACCCTTATAAATTCACACTCTAACTTTTGGGGACAGTACTAATCCCATTTCTTGTATGAGATCCAAATGTAGCAAACTTGCCTTTCCCGTAAATGCCCCTCCCTTCCTCTCATGTGATTTTGGTTCTATTTAGAAAATACTCATTACTTGGAAAGGTATTTATGCAAATTTTTAGTTGAGGGTGTGCCATGTGCTGTGAAAACCCACAGTACTGCCTAAGTCATCTCCTTGTACAATATTCCTGCTGTTGTTGGACTTTCTGGAAGAGGAGCAGACCTGGGCCCTTGGGATTTCCCCTGGCCCAGACAAGGGCTCTTCTTCCTGCAAGCTAGGGATGGAGCCCCTCTGAGACCAGCACCTCAGAAGTGGCCTGAGCAGACTGAAGGACCACGTGCAGCACAGCCCATTCCTCACAAGGGAGCTGCCAGCCAGGATCAATGCTGGATGAGACCTCTGCCTTTCTCTGCAATGCATCATTTTCAGCCTGAGCTTTTCAGGCTCACCTGGCACTTGCTCAGGTGATTAAAGGTTGGGGTGGCAATTCCCTGCCTAACAGCACCCAAGCCAACTGGATTAAACTCCCCTGGTGTCTGTCTATGTGCATCCAAGCCTTGGGCAGCCATGCAGACATGGTCTCTGACAAGCAGGCACAGATGGGCTGGGAGGAAGGTGAGTGTGGTGGCCCAGCCCCTCCTTGGAGGCATCTCTCCCCTCCCACCCCCCACCTCTCCAGGCAGCATCTCCCCAGGCAGCAGGGCTGAGGCAGCAGCTGGCTGTTCCCCCCCACAGCCCCAGCAGCTGCAGTCCCCCTGCCACCTCCACAGCCCGCGGGCGTGGTGAGCTACATCAGTGGGAAAGCAGCCAGGGGTCACTGGTGCAGGGCACGAAGCAAAAGTGGCCAAAGTGCCATCTCTGCAAACAGCCTGGAGCCCCACAGTGCAGGAAGCAAACACGGGTGGAGCCCCTCAGGGAGCAGGGCACTACCTGCCCTGCACCTCAGCCGTCAGGAGGGAGCGGCAGGAGCCGTGTACCTCGTAACACCTGTTTCAGATATATCTGAACAGAAAGCATTAAAAATCACTGAAGGGCCTGGGAAAAGAGCATTCATATCCGTGGCCTGAAGTGCTCTTCACCTGAAAACCACCTGCTGAGATGCTGCCATGACTCTCATGGCAATGCCTCCAGGGTGGTGTGTCCTAGGGTGTCATTGGCACTCATCTCCTACATGAGCAACAGAACTGTGACTGGGTGCCCCATGCCTTCTGTGGCGTTTCTAGGCTGGACAGAGAATGGATAGGCTTTGTTCATCCAGTGAAGGTCTCCATTCACTTCTGACAGGTTGCCACAACCTACTGGCCAACATCTCCTGCCAAAAACCAAGGAGAGCAGAAAGCAAAGGGTGTACAGAAAATGAAAATCAGGCTTGAGGACAAATACCAAAGCCAGTGAGGATGTGGCTGAGACCCACCCACTTCTGCAAAGCAGCTTTGCAAGTTCTTTTGCCACCAATATTTAACCAGTCAACCAGTTCATCTAGTCAGCTGCGTCAGCAAGCACTTCTGCTCCAACCACACTGCTCTGGTCCTCCAAGCAGCCAGTGTTCAGTGCTGCTCAGGCACACCACTGCCAGCTGGAAATGCACTGGCTCAGGTACTGAAGCCATGCAAAAGAGCAGCAAGGCACAGGGGATCAGCTGGCTGCTGGAGGCCAACACAAGTTCACCAACACAGCTGCCCCACTCACCTTATCCCAGGCGCAGGGCGCCTTTTCCCTGGCACAGGGTGCCTTTTTCCAGGCAGAGGGTGCCTCTGGCTAGATTACAGAAAGCAGAGCACAGCTATGACCAGTCCAGGGCACAGCAAGAAGAGGAGGCAAAGCAGAAGTGTCACGTATGCTTACTGCATCAAACCCAACATCTGAAGGACACTGCTGTCACTGACTGTACATAGATAATTTCTGCAGGCAAACGCATCAGTTGGACGTGTCCAGGCCTGTGTTCATTACCAGCTTGGAGATGAAGTTGGTGGGATTCCTGCAGTGCTGAATTACTTGGCTCATTGCAAGCACACATTCTCACATACAAGTTTTTGCACCAGAGTGCAAAAAAAATATTGTGTAAGAATTGTGACTTTAAGATCAGGATTGCACCTAATCTAGCAGTCTTTCTTTCACGGTTCCCACGAAAACAACACTGTGATTGCCCTTTATTCAACATTAACTAATGCTTCTAAAATACTGGGAAGAATTTCGCTAATCATCCATTTCCTTACGCTTCACAAAGGAGCTGAAAGAAACCCTAAAAACTTTCAAGACGTGCAACAACCAGTGGAGGCCCATGAGCTGCACCGGAGTTAAGTAACCCACCAGCAGATTAAAGCACAAAAACCTTTTCAGCTGGAACTCGATAGCAGAGCATCACTGAGAGCCCCATGAATGAAGATTGCTGAGTTGCCTCTGAGGGACGATTTTGCTCAAAGCCAATGAGACCCTAGGGGAGAGATTTAGGGAATTCACTTCTCATTCAGCCTGAAGTCTTCTCAAAGCAACTTGGATATCCACACCGATATCCAAACCCTCCTGCTCAAGCACCCAAAATTCAGACCACCCACAGCTCTCACACACATTCAGGCCCCCCAGGAGAGTCGAGGTTTGCCTAGTGGATCCAGAGTTTCCCACTTCTCTGCTTCTCATATTTCCTGGCCCCATGGAAACTACCATCAGCACAGCAGGGAGCTGCCTGTATTAGCAGGGAATGTAGCTTGGAGAGGAAGATGAGGAGAAAACAACTGCTACTGCTCTTCAGCCAAGCTGACCACCTTGCAAGCTTTGCAAGGCTCTACAAGGCAGAGCATGAACCTCAGGCACACGTGATTGCCAGGTGACATCTTCCCAGGAATGTGGTGAAGGGTCAACTGATGGAAACTGTGACCAAGCAGCAGACTGGAAACCCGGGGATTTCAAATGCTTCCTTGAAGTTTAAAACTTGATGGCCTCCATCACCCGCTTCCCAGTCAGACTTCCCATGATCACCATACATTTTTTCTTTACTCTCTGTGGTGCTCTGGATGAAAGATACCAATCCATCTGTAATCACAGAAAAAGAATGCTGTAAAAAGTCCTAATAAGCTGTTGGGGTACAGTAATTTCTATGAATTACATTTACTGTTTAAGTTCAGGAAAGAAAAAACAGGAAATTGATCTGCAGTAAAAGCAGACAATGCTGTGTCAGGAAAGAGTAGAACTTCCCTATTTATCAAGCTGAGAAATGTCAGCTGGGGTCTCAAAACCCAACCTTTATGTGTCAAAAATGTAAAATTCACAGCAAAGCCAGGCTTCCAAAAGTTTATCCACACAGCTGCAAGCATTGCGAGGAAGAACATGATTTTTCTCAACAAATAACATGATTTTTAGAGTGAGTTATTCAGGCCAGTTCTGTGAATGTGTATTTAATTTTCAGTTTATTTTGGTTCAGCTTAAAATTAACTTCAAAATCAATTATTCTTGTTTCAAGCCAAGTTGTCCACTTTGTAACAATTTTAAACTTTGCTCTCAGTAGTGGAAAGCAACTTTCCCACAGAGCAAAGGACAGGACAAGTTTTAATTCACACCTTTGTTTATTTGTGAACTCCTGTGTGGAGCTAGTCTTATTTTAGAATAAAAGCACTCGTGCAGGGACTCAAGTAACAAGAGAGTTCGAGCCCATATAATTATTTCTGAATGTTTTGTGTGTACGCCAGCTTTGTATCACAACATCCACGCTGTATGCCAGTTCTGATGTCATGACATAACTCATTGTAATAGATTATTTGGGGATTAAAACCAAAACAAACAGGTATTATAAGGGAAAAAATATTGCCACATGAGGGCATGCTTCATCTCTTTCAAAAGCCTGCCTTTTCGACTCAAATCTAAGGCAAGTTACATTTTAAGACCTAGTTTTAGAAAAAGGAAAACTCAGGTTTTATTTATGATTTTCTAGGTTTGTAACATACCAATTAAGTGCAAAATTAGCACAGACTTTGAAAAGAAACATTCTTTGCTTCCATCTGTGGTCATACTATTTTCCTGTGGTGACAGCAACGTGCACTTTGGGCTTAGGGCAGAGGAGATGAGCTATCTTAATGCACAATACTCCTGTTCTGTACCACGTTGTGCAAAATAAGCACAGGACACAAAATCCAAACACAAAGTTAGGAAAGACATAAATTTCACCTTTTGCCCAATGGGAACAGCTTCCCAGCCAACCAGGCACGTCAAGGCAAAGGGAGGCATCTGGTACTGTTCTCTTGCAAAAGGAGGGCAGGGCTGCAGGGTTCCCCGGGGTTTCCCAGCTCTAACACACCACTGGATCAGTCTCCTCCCAGGAAAGTCTGACTCTGCACCCCCTTGACCATGAGGCTGCTGCCAAACCTGCGGGGTACCTTTCTGGGGGTTCCTCAAGTCACCCCAACCAAGTGCCCCCTGCTAAGTCCCTCTTTTAGGCAAAACGACCATCACCAGGCTTTCAGAGCCTACCAGGTCAGTCGTGGTAACAGCCCAGAAATTAATTAGGTCTGCAAACTGCACTGACAGGCAGCAAGAGGTTAACCTGTCCACCTAGACAGCTGCACTACAGCAGGAATCCTCAAGGCCACAAACCTTCTCTGGTCCTGAAAGCAGGATTTTGGACCCATGGTGGAGCACAGTGATTAATTAGGAAACAACAGCATCCAAGTGTTTGAGTCACTACAAGTAATTTTTCTTCTAGTGAGTCAGAGTATCTGCACATTCTTTCTTCCTGGATACTTGAGCACTTAAACATGCAACATCCCACTGCAGTACCACGTCTGTGTCATGGAAATGATTCCACAAAACACTAGGTTTCTCCCAGCTAATTCTATTCTTTAGTCAATATCCATTGATGCTCAATACGCTGCAAGATCTGGCTTGAGGTGATTTGTTAAAATCAAATGGGAGGGTGTTTTCCCACATTCCAGAGGAGCAGGGTCACACACCAGGTTTCAGAGCCTGACCTGGGCTCAGCAATTCCTGCCAGAGGAGCACCAGCTCCTGGAGCCTTCATCCTTGGCTGATGCAGGGAGGAAGGAAGCTGCAGAGGCTGTAGCCCTCACAGCACAGGGCTGCACAATTTTAGCAGTCTGAGCTTGTGCTGACTAAGATGTTCACACTGACGATAAAAGCCAGCTCATGGGGGAAATCTTTCTTCGGCTTCTCCCTTTATCCAAGAGATGCAAATTCACTGTGTGTGTCTTTCACCACCGCACCCATGCTCCAAGATGACTTCATCTGGCCACGAAAAGACAGACAAAACACGAATGCTCCGATGCTTGTGAGGACAGGTGCAGCAAAAGCCATAGGTGGAGCAGTAAATAAGCTGAGAGACCGGCTTTTAATCCAATGATATGGACAATACTGAATTCCCACATATTTTTTGTTGTGGTAAACATCTTTCAACTGTAAAATTGAAACATGCCAGACTTTATGTTCTCACTGTAAAATATCATAGGAAAAAGCACTGTGGTATTGGATGGGGCATCACAGGACCTGAAGAAACAAGAACCCTGAATGTTTAGGCAGGGCTCAAATTTCTCCTTAACTCCTTTGCCAGGCCATGAACTGCTTTTTTTGTGCATCTCCTGGCTTCTCCACCAGCTTTTGCACCACAGCCTGAACCCATCCATCCTCCCAGGCCATCCCTGCCCCAGGGCCCTGCAGATCCCTGCCCCTGGCTTCTGCTGCTGCCCCTTCCTCAAGGACTTTGCACAGCCACCCACCCTTTGCACAGGTCACCAGGACTTGGAAGGGCTGCACTGCGATTTGCTGCTGGGTAGGAAAGAGAAGCTGGAGCCTCCTGAAATAAAAGCAAGGCAGGGATATGATCAAGCTGTCCTGCTGAGGCTAAGGGAAAAGAGGTTCCCCACTCACTTGCTTGGCCCCTGGTAAGCACGGCAGCAATGTTATCTGCACCTCTGAGCATCCCAGGCTTGCCTGGCATTGGGAGATAAAGGAATTCTATCCTATCTCTGAAGAGGGACAGGCTGCCTGAGAGGCTGCCTGTGGCCCCATCTCAGAACTGGCAGGAAAAGGTCAGCGAGTGTGTGGGAGCAGGAGTGCAGGACACCTGAGTCACGCATGGTGAGACCAGCCTGGCAGAGGCACTCACCCAGCTGGGGCAGCGGGATGGCCCTCCCACAGCTTCCTCTGCTGAACAGTGCTCTACAGGCAGGAATGAACTCCAGCACCCGAGGAAAAACCTCCCCTCCACACAGGGAGTGAGGTGCAGAGAGCAGGGTGAAAGGGACTGTCAGTCTGAAGAGCACTCAGGGGGGAAGAAGTAAAAATGACGGAGCTGAGCCAAGTAAATAAAAAAAGAGCAAAGTGAAAATAAATAGAGTGAAGTAAAAAATAAATACATACAAAATAAAGGGGAAGGAGAAGTAGCCGCTTTCTCACTGGCTCCCGCCTCAGCAGCACAGTCCCCTCCTAGGTCATGGAAGGACAACAGTGGGTCTCACAGGGCTTTGTCCCTGGAGGAACATCACCCAGGGGACAGATCCCACAGCAGGAGACTTCTGTGGACAGCAGAGGAGGTGACCTCCACCCACACTGGCCAAGGAGGCTGCCCCACGACCAGGTGGGTGACAAAGGGTCCTCCACGCTCCCTGGGCTCCTGGGACCCATCTCAGCCTGACCCATACCACCATCTCAGAGGTGGCTCTGGCTGGGAGTCAACAGGAAATCAACACCCTGGTCAAAGGCTGGAGCAGCTCGGAAGCCACAGTGAGCTTTCTGGCAGAGCTAGTGCCACTACTGCTCCCAGGAAAACACAGGAGGGGAAAACACTTCCTTTTTCAGTTCATGCCCTCCTGAATTAGGCAGGAAAAGGACATTTGGCACTACCTGCCCATCCAGGTGGCCTGTGCACATCCTTGTGGGGGGACTGCCATCCAGTACAAAATCTTCAGGGAATGTAAGAGGGCACTGGAGATGTCCTCTTTGCTATGTTCACAATGTCCAAGGCATTGGCTGGCTCATCAGCTTCCCCAAAACACACTTCGTAGGACACAGGGGCAGGATGCAAAATCTCCAAGTCCTTGATTCATCTGAGCTTTAGTGTCATTTCTCACCAGCCACCACTTCAGCAGGTGGCACTCTAGCCTGTGGGCCAGCGTGTGCACTTGGAGGTCTCTCTGCCAAAACCTGCCCTTTTTTCACATCACTGCAAGCACAGCCTGCCTGGGAGGGTTCCCTGGGGGCTGAGGAGGAAGGGAAACAGCAACATTAAGCTTAAAAGACAAAATCACAGCAGGATTCAGGCACTGAAGTTCCTTTGGTGCCACTGAAAGTCCCATCCAAAGTCCCAGCAAAGGCAGGTTATACAAGTTAAACCTGCCCACACACAGCCACTGCTGTCCCTGGGACTTTTGCCCCACTCACAACAATAAGTCTGTTTATAAAGCACCAGCTTCCTGTTCCAGCTTCACCACTTCTTGCAGCGTCAACAAGCCCCCGCAGCTGCAAGGCTGCCCCTTGCCACTCATCCCACCTCCTGCCCACCCCGGAGCATCTCCCGCTGCTCCACAGACCGTGCTCCCGCAGCACTTGGAGCAGCGGTCGCTCCCGGGAAGCCGCCGGGCTCCACGTGGCCGCAGCCGAGGTGCGAGCGCGTTCTGCTTGCCTGACGGCTGGAAACCTGCAGCAGAGAGGCGGCCAACAGCTGGGTTGAGAAAGCTGCTGCTGCTTGCCAAGTGTGCATGGTCGCCATAAAAAAAAATATTGCCAGGCTTCTAAGCACGAGCTCCCACTTCAGCCCGGAGACAACTGCGCCTGCTTCTCTCTCTGCGGAGAATTCCTCTTTGACTGCACAACAGGCATAAGGGAAACAGCACATGGCAGCAATCACGGGAGAGTGGCAAACAGCCATCCGAACTGGTGGTCACAAAGCCGTCCAGCAGCTGCAGAGAGAGAGGAGGGGGGAAATGAGCCAGAGGGGGATGGAGTGGAGGAGGAGGGGAAGAAGCTTTAAAAACAGGCAGATTGAGGGTAGCCCCTTCAAATGAGTCAAAACTCACTGAGACGTGGTTACAACTCCCTGTTTAGCAGGAGGCATCCACAAATTAATAAAAAGGAATAGAAACTGGACAACTAGGAAGTTGTAGTCAATCAGATTCATGCATATTTAACAGGGACATTCATCTGAATAGAGGCTTGCCTGCAGCATGCTAGAAACAAGTCACACTGCCTGGGAGGCTCACACAGAAAGTTTTGCTCCAGGCCAGCATAGGACAGAAAGGCAGAGGATTGTTTGCTGTGCTCAGGGGAAAAGCAGCCCTGATGTGAACAGAGAAGATGAAGAAGCTGGTGAGGTGCAGGGGAAAGGTTATCTCCCGTGCTGGTGAGATGCAGGGAAAGGGCATGCTCTCTGGACCCTGACCCAGGAAGGACAGGATAGACCATGCTCTGTTTCACAGCTGAAGCCCGCCTCCTGGCACACACTGCCGGGGACAAGCAGGGCTGCTGCCTGTGGAGCAGCTGACCTGTGGCCCAGGAGACAGCACAGCTGCTCAGGGGCAGCCCCAGGAAAAAGCTGTAGCTCTTGTTTTCTGGTCCAGAGCTCTTGCTCGCAGTGCAGGAGCACGGCTTTGACAAGAATCCTCAGAAAGCTTCTTGAAACATGCGCCAGGATCATGACTGATGTTAGGAGGATGAGGGATGGAGGGATCACATCTCCTTCAGTCTCTCTAGCAATGGCCTGGATCCAGGCATGGACTTGGGCTATAAATCTATTGCCACACATCCTGGTGGGCCCTTTCAGAACTGCATTAGTGGGAATTCAAGCCTAAAAGAACCAGCCTGCATCAAACCACATTACCTCTGCTGCACCTCTGCCTGGGCACTGGCTGAATCAATGCCCTTGCACAAGGCTCTACAATGGCATGTCCTGTATCAGAGTTGCTCCATGGGCAGCCCTCAGCAACCTTGGCATTTGACGTGAACCCACTAGTATAAAAATGGGAAACCCAAACTGGGTACTACTGGCTTGGGAAGTGTCAGCTAACAGGATTCCCCCTGCCCACCGTCCTCCAGTGGCAGCCATATGAAACACAAACCCAACTGCTGCTAGGGCGAGCTCCCTCTCTGTCCAGCACAGCCTGTCGCAGGGGTTCCGCAACCCAGGCTGTGTCCTCGCTGACACCTGCTCAACCTCAGAAACCCTCCAGAGGTTTGCACAAGCACAACTGGCTGAACTTTCCAGTGAGACACAGGAACACAGGCACTCTCATCCCACAGGAATTGCTACAGTCCTGTTGACATGGAGGCTTGTAGGTGGTGTTTCCAGAGCAGATTTCCCTCTCTCCTCAATGTGGAGGCTCTCCCTTTGGGGCAGCAGCAATGGCTTCGGTCCACCCTGTCATCTGTGGCAAAAAGGCATCAGGCAGACAAGGAGAGGCTCTTATCGAGCAGATGGAGGCAGGACATAGCTGAGGAAAAAATGGGGAGCGCACCTACAGCACATGACAGTAGTACGTGATATGTTCCAGAGATACGGGAAAATGACGGTTATGAAAGAGACAAGAGGGGAAGGCAAAGGCAAAAAAAAAGCCTTTTGGCCCAAGTCCAGGGGGAAAGGTTCATTTCTGTCATCAGATTTAATGGTTCAGCCTGGGGAGAAATGCAAACGGCACCAGGTCCTCCCTTCCCAGAGAGGGAGAGCAGGGTCAAACGCAGCACCACCTTTCCTCTCTCTCCCTGTGCATGCCACCTGCCTCAGCCTGACCCGAGGCAGGAGTTGTCCTGAGCTGCCACTGGAGCCTGGTTCACAGAGAACAGCAGTGGCCTGGTGATCTCTGCATCATGTAGGGAATCAGAAGTACTTTTGCCCCAGGCAGTACAGTAAGCTCAGTAGGAACCAGTTTTCATGCATCAGATATAGTACATGGATGCCACACATCCCATTTGGCAACTCCCTCACGTATTGCAAGCTTCTGGACAAAGGGACTCCAAACTCTCTGGATCTGGCACAGCACTCCCTGGGCTTGAATTTAGACTTACATTCTTGGCCAGCAGCCCCGAGCACTGGGAAGGAAGCATCCTTTTCCCCTCTCTCCTCCCTCCTTCCCACTCCTGCCCCCGGACGGAAGGCACATTGGATCACTCCTCTTTGTGAGTAAGGGAGTGCTCTTCTTCTGAAATAACACCCTCTGCATAGGCAGCTCTGCTGGTCCTGCTCTTCTCAATCCACCAGGAAAAAAAAATCTCTGCTGGAATACTGTTCTGCTGGAATCAAAACACATCACAAAATCCAGCTGACTTTAACAGGATTTTCCCTAAGAAGAAAATCAGGAAAACAAGGAGTTCCTGATAGAGTGCATTGAAACATTTTACAGCATGCTTAAATGCAGCATAGCTGCTTTTTTATTCTACTTAAATTGCAATTTTGTCTCCTTGTATTGCATTAGGTAAGCTGCAAAACTCAGACTCAAAGCTTCCAGTTATTCAAAAAAAAAAAAAAAAGAAGAGTTGAAAGTAAGAAGACTGAAGATTTTTAAATTTGCCAAATAAAATCTGGAACAGTAAAAATCCTCTATAAACCAAACTTAAATATCAATTTTCATCCTCTCTATAAATATTAAACATTATTTGAATGCAGTTCTCAATCTGTGAAATCCCCTGGTGTAGATAAGCCTTTAGGACTAGGTAGGATGATAAAACTGCTGTACAGTGTAAAAAGCTGCTATAAAATTATTGTAACTCCAGTAGGGGGTTCTACAGCAAGTACAACATCTAAATTTTTGAAAACACACATATATTCTACCATCAATAAAAGTATGCATCAAGGAGAGGAGCTATCTATACATCAGATTTAGGAATTATATAATCCTAAATGACATCTCCCAGCATTCATCCTCCACACAACTTTTCAAAACAGGCAAACAACTTCAGCATCCTGTCAACTGTGTTCTCATGTGCATGTATGCAGTCCCACTGGTCTCACAGGTGTAAATTAGGACAGCCTTTGGCCCATGATATCTACAGCCCAAACCAGCAACTGCAAATCCTTAAAGGAGGGAGGGGAAAAAAAGAGACAATAGCCCTAAAACAATCTGTGAGATTAGAGACAAAAGCAAAATAATTATGCTGACAAAATCAATGCTATATGTTAGCTTGACCCTAAATAATACCTTAGATACTGGCTAGTAAGTTCTCTATTGAAATCACTGCACTGAACACTAAAATAAAAGCCAGTTTGGAGGGGGCAGCAGCCTCAAACCTACAGAAAGCAGCTTTACATACCAACCGCAGGCAGCAAGTAAAGATCACTGTGTTTAAGGAGAAATTGCAGGAAGTGTGTGGGTGGCAATAGCCACCCTCCACACCAGAGTTTAGTGGAGGACACTGTGACCATTCCTGTGGCTGGTCCAGGAAAATATCCATGCCGTGGCGAGCTACACTGCCAAGATGCATCCCTGCTTTCCAAGGGCTCAGCAGCTGGACTTGGGATGAGCCTCTCGGATTTGCCAGGGCCTGAAACAAAATTAGATGAGCCAGAAATGAAAGGTGAGATCTTGGACCAACTACAAGAGATCTTGGATCCTGTACAAAAGTCACAGAGATCAGATGTCACCCAGTGATTAGGGGAAGTTGGGATAATATCAAAGAGGAGGTAGGCCAGCTATGTTAAGAGGAAGAAAACTCCTTCAATTATAGGCCAGATCTACAAGTCAGAAGATGTAGTTTATATTCTTGACAAAGCTGAAAGCTTCCTGTGACATCGCAAGCAAATGAGTTTGCTCCTCAGTCCAAGAGGATAATAATTTACACAGTCCAGAGCTTACCAGTAACTGAAGTGCACAGACTGCTTGCAGCTCCCAAGGAGAAAAGTGCTCTTACCTTAAAACACAGCAACAAAACCCTCCCATCATCCATCTGCTGAGCGCAGTGGGGATGCTCTCGGTGGGGTACCACACACAGCCAGTTCCCACTGATGTAAAACATATTTTAGTGCTTCCTACTTAGTCCCAGTACACCGCTTCCTATCCCTATAACCACCTCTATCCCACCACGTTCTTCATGGATGGAAACTATTCATATCATTATCCTAGAAATAGCCAAGCAAACAGGGAAAAACCCAGAAGATTTGCCAGCAGGTGCTATGGGAGGGGAGAAGGCGATGGTGATCGGCAGCTTTGGCAGCCACATAAATGGTACCAAGCACTGCAATTTCACCACCTCTCTGTTGAGTAAGGCACAACCATGGGGATTCATATTTAGAGAAGGCTTCCCAAAACACTGTTGGCTCTTATCTCAACCCAGCATTGCACATGTTATTCATCACAGGCCATGACAGAAATTATATCAGCATCAGCAGCAACCAGAGCAGCAGAATATTCTGCAAGGAAAAAAAAAAAAAAAAAACAACCAAAAAAACCACCGGTGTTTACCATGAATAATGTCAGTTGTTCTACAGTTTCCAACTTCCAGTTAGGATTATTTAGCTCTGAGCTCATGAAAGCACTTTGAGACTATCGGCTGGGAGGAGAACAGCATCCAGATGTATTTGACAGGAGTAAAAACCAATGTAAGCCCTACATTTCTTGTCTAAAAGTCACCACCCCAGAATAGCTTGTGATCTAGTTATTTTTATTCAGAGAAGAGCCTGTGCCTTGAGTTTGGATCAGAGTCCAAATTCCACTAGAGTTTCAGACTGTTGTTAAGGTAGGATGCTCCATTCTGGCCCAGTTCAGAAACAGGATGACCAGTAAGTTAGGGATCTCATTTAGAGTCAGGCTCAGAAATTAGGGGTGGTCCATATTTACAGGTTTGGGTCATACAATAAATGAGAAGTTTTACATGAAAAGTAGGGGGGAGTTACAGTTTTGCATGAAAAGTAGGGAGGGTTTACAGTTTTACATGAAAAGAAGGGAGAATTTAGAAACTGTGTCACCATTTCTACATTTCAGAAAGGCTACAGGTTGTTTCATGGATGTTGGGAAGACTTCTGAGTCTCACCAGTCCTCAGAGGTTACCATTTGATAAAGGACAGCACATTTCACTAGCTGAAAATCATAATGGCGAGTACTAACAATTCTCTGTGCTAAAGCACTATCAGCACACACACACACACACATTTACCATTAGGCCACACACAGTATTATAGCTTGCTCTGTTTTGTCTCTGCATTCATCAAGGATTCTTTGACAGTTTTCTGTATTTTGGGATGTGGAAACTTTGTAGGAATTACAGTATCTCTTACAAACCACTTGCCCATTTTCTTCCTCCCATTTATGAATGATCTCTTGAGTACAGGAGCTTTCTTCATTGCCCCATCCAGGCATTAATAAAGATTTTATTATAACTCACTGGTTCAGCTTTAACCACAGTGTTAGTAATGTAATAATTAATAACAATTTCTTGTAAATGCTCTGTTAGTAAATCTGCAAAATAATGATGTCTTAGTTACCCACCTTCTCTCCTCTCTGTCTTTTCTAAAACTGAGGGTAAAGCAGTGCTAGTAAAAGTGCTCTCTCTGAAAGGTAAGGAATATCAGCTGGGTTAACAAGCTGCACTTAAAACTATGTGAAAGGCTTCACCTGGCAGATTAGGAAGACCTTGGAATAACCTTTTCTAAGAGCAGAGCAAGGGGTATAGGTGCCATCAACAGAGGATTGGTAGCAAGCATCTGCAAGGGCTGTAAAATTTCCAACCAGCTCAGCTGTTTGAAAATAAGTGTCTGTCCACAGCCTTATGGAACTGAGCTGGTACATCTTCAGACATCCCTTACATAAATCTCTTGTACACTCCAGAGATTTATGATAAACACTTGCTCTTTCCTTAACCTCCAAAACCTTTTCCACCTGCTGAATAACTCAAGAGTCTTTCCTCTCACCCAGCCTGTTCAATATCTATATAAAGCCTCTGGAGAAGATTCGGTGGCACCATAGACTGACTTGTCAGCAGTACACATATGACACCCATCTCTACATTATCTTCACCTCCCATGCAAATAACACCATTACTCAACTCTTCAAGGGCTTGACTAAGATCAGCAAATGAATGAAGTTGGCAGAAGCTGAATTGTTGCAAGAGCCTGGGCTGAGGATGGTATAGGAAAGTATTTTGCACTTTAATAGTGTCCATTGCAGGCATTAAGACTAACTGAAGATTTAGTGTTCATCTGAATTCCATCATCCTGAAAACCCCAATAACTGTTGCTGCAAAAGCCTCAATCCTTCAGCACAATTTCCAATCAGATAACTGAAAAGATTTGACTTGGCCCTTCTGCTTGATTTCTACAGCCTAATGGATTTAGAAATGACAACCCATGCAAGAATGCTTCTGGCCATTTACTCAGCAGCACGAGACCACCAAACAAGCTTAAACTCTGTTCTTTGCTCTGCTGTCTACTCAGTCCCAGTTTAAATTCAAGGCTTTGCTCTTACTTTGAAAGCCTTCATGACTTTAGCAAAAATTTATTTAAGGGCACCCACACTTCTGAAACATGACACTGTTGAAACCTGACAGTTATATTGCTCTGTAACAAAATAAATACCTACTTTGGAGGGTGTGTGCACCAGGGACAGAGATTCCCTGCTGCCTAGGACACAACCTGCAAGAGACACCCGTAAATCTCAGAAGTGAAGAACGAGAGAGAAACTCCAGTTTTTCAACCCAGCCTTCCTGTCTCTGTTCCAACTGTACCAAAACCATCAGCATGAGCAAGCAGTCCATGACTGAGAGAACAGAGGAGGTCTGACTTCCAGGGGACTCCACTGGGAGCTCCCTGGTGTCTGATAAAAGGTGAGCTGAGCTGGTAGCATGTTGATGCTTCTAGCACAAGCAGGCTCTTTCATGTACCCATCTGCCCCTCTCTTTCAAACTCACAAGAACTTCACTTTCAGATCTGTATTCTTTTGTCAACAGGCTCAAACTTTTGGGGAGGTGAGAAGGGAAGGCACATAGAATCACATATACAGACAGAATTACACACACAGCATGAATTCAGAGGCTTTGTTTTACCAGGAAGGAGTTATTGGCAAAAGCACCCTATGTAAAAAATGAGTGAGGAAATGAGAAGAGTAATGTCAAAGATGTCCTGTGTTCATTCTCATGAGCTCATAAAGTGATTGGAGGCAGGGAGATAAAGGTATACAGGAACATCTGAGGAGTCATTGCTTTCCAACACACCAGTAACAGCCAGCGACTCAGAACCTGGAGAGAATCACACAAACATTTCCAAATGACAAATGAGTCACTAATGATAATTAGATCTGACAGAAGTTTATTTCCTCCTAAAACAAATCCAAAGACTGCTTTTCAATTCTATGAGATGCAAAACAAGGCAAAAAGTTGAGCTACCATTGAAATACACCTGAATCTGTGTCCATAACTCACTGCTGCACAGGGAGGGGACATTGTTTTAAGGTTGCATTTCTATGTTACTTTTTCATTTCCTGACCATTGCTCAGTTGCAATGCATCTAACTATGTTTAAATTGTCTGCCAAGGAAAGTAAAACAGAAGTGCCCTAATAGGGGAACCAACCACACCTGTACATATACTCTATTCAGAATAAATGCCCTGACAATGCAGGATTTTCATGATACATCTACCATTCCATGAATCCTCCAGCTGGTCTTGCCTGGGAGGAAGTATGTGCATGTATGAGCAGGGATACTCCTCAGAGACACTAAAACAGGTTTATAATAAGTCATCCTATTTTCTTCAGCACAAAAATAAGCCCATATCTGGCATTTCTTTCTGAAAACAACTGGCAGTAACTTTGCACATTTCAAATGCCAGTCAGACAACTTTTCAAATGGTTAAAACGTGTGTAAAGGTTGAAGAGCCTGGAAGTCTTGCCAAAGCTGATAAAACTTTGCTGAAATGTTAAACAAAAGTTTCCATGAAATTTTCACTGCAACAACCATTCATCTTGAAATCTGCCTGAATTTGTTCAGATCTTTGGGCTAATCTGACAAGAAGTAAGTGGCCAAACAAACCATCAGAACTGAAACTTGGAATCACCAAAGAGGCCCACGCCAAGCCTCTGCCTTGGTGGAGTTATATCTTGTCAGGCTCTTCCAGTGCTTGATTCCAGCAGCAACATTTGGGCTGGCACACAGTACCAGAGAGACAGCATTTTTGAGTTACAACTGAGAAAACATGCAAAAAAAAATAAAAACAAAAATTAAGCTGGTTTAATAATTTGGTAGGGCAAGCTAGCATCATCATGAAAGTATCCAAATTTTAGTGCAAACCATCCTCCTCCCCATTCTCTCCCAAAAACTCTTATCTTCTGCTCCTAAACTGACAGTCCAGAGAACAGCCAGAGTGCTGCTCCTTCCTGCCTTGTATCCTCTGCCACGCTCGCACATGTGCTTATCCAGTAACAGGCATCACTACTGAAATGGGATTACGTTCCACTGGTTAGCGCATGAGCACAGCCCTGGGTGGGGCTGCTGGAGGATCAGCTCTTAATAAGGTGTCCAATTTATAATCTAGCAGGGCGAAGAGCAACTGGCTCTCTGAATGAATAGCTCTTCTGTCTCACCATCTCCCGAGGCTGGCTGCTGGGCCGGCCCGCCTCATC
>VZRX01011542.1:151480-179394 GCA_013398075.1 Notiomystis cincta | reverse complement strand
GGGCGGCGCGGGGCAGCACCTGCCGGGCGGCCCCGGAGCGCCCGGGCAGCTCCGGCCGGGAATACCCGCCCGCGCCCCGCTTCCAGCCACACTCCCTCACTTACCCCACAGCGCGACACGTCCTCCGCGGCAGGAAGAGCCCGCAGGAAGGCTCGGCGCACCGCTTCTGCCGCGGCTGGCGGTGGCACACGCGAGCATCTCTCTTCGCTCCACAGCGGTTCTCTGGTCAAAGCTTCCCCCTGTCCCGGGAGGCTCGTCGCAGAGCCTCCCATACCTCCAGGAGGCACGTTTAATAGATTTCCTTCCCATGGCGAGAAATTTATCCAGCCTCTCACAAAGCACACATCTGCAGCGCGCTGCAGTCAGGAAGCGCTGCTCCTCAGGAGTGACTGCTCCCTGCTACCCACCGTCCTCCTCCCTTTCTCTCTCTGTGCCTGCACTGCGTGGTGTAGAATGACTCTTTCATGTCTGCAGCACTTAAGCAAAAGAAATTAAAAAAATAAAAACCAAACAGAAAACCCTCCAACAAAACAAAACCAAACAAACCCCTTAAATATTTTCTGAGAGTACCACCTGAAAACTTTCCATCATTCCGTGCTTCCCCCCTTGCCAAAGCAAAGTGAAAGGTGATACCACCAGCCACNCCGGCCCGCCTCATCCTTTTTTTTCTCCCCCTCTCTCTGTCTCTCTGATGCTGTTACTCTTTCCACGAAGTTTTTGCCGTTTCCCAGACTGGAAATTCAAAGAGGAAGGAACACAAGAAATACCCACCCGTATCTGGTCACGCACTGCAAACTGCAGCACGATCAGCAAACGCTCTGCTAGCGCAATAGCCTATAAACCCTCGCTATTTACTAATTCCAAAAAAGTTTCGTTTCAACCTAGGGTCCTGCTCTGGGGGAGCGCCGTTGTGCCAAGCGATGTCCTTAGAAGGGGTGCTGTGCGCAGGAGAGGGGGCAGCGGGCCGCGGGGCCCGGGCGATGCTCCCTCCGGCCGCCCTCCCTCAGCNCTGCCGCGGCTGGCGGTGGCACACGCGAGCATCTCTCTTCGCTCCACAGCGGTTCTCTGGTCAAAGATTCCCCCTGTCCCGGGAGGCTCGTCGCAGAGCCTCCCATACCTCCAGGAGGCACGTTTAATAGATTTCCTTCCCATGGCGAGAAATTTATCCAGCCTCTCACAAAGCACACATCTGCAGCGCGCTGCAGTCAGGAAGCGCTGCTCCTCAGGAGTGACTGCTCCCTGCTACCCACCGTCCTCCTCCCTTTCTCTCTCTGTGCCTGCACTGCGTGGTGTAGAATGACTCTTTCATGTCTGCAGCACTTAAGCAAAAGAAATTAAAAAAATAAAAACCAAACAGAAAACCCTCCAACAAAACAAAACCAAACAAACCCCTTAAATATTTTCTGAGAGTACCACCTGAAAACTTTCCATCATTCCGTGCTTCCCCCCTTGCCAAAGCAAAGTGAAAGGTGATACCACCAGCCACTTGATCAATCTCTGTCAGGGTCAGGGGCATCTGGCTCCCGTAGGATTTTTTATAGTAGGAGTCTGTTTCTAGGACCATTGGCTCTTCTGCAGCAGGATGCTGTTTTCCGGATCTGATTTAAGCTGAACTCCAAAAGACCACAGAGAAAGAAGAAGCAGGGAGTATGCACCCAACTTCCTGGAAAAGACAGCCGAGCTGTTCTTGTAGCCTCCTGCAAGCACACTCCATCCTCCCCAGCCCCTACAGCTGGTCCCAGTAATTGCCAGCACTCTGGGCTCGGGAGGCACGGGAAGTGGCCCGCAGCTGGCCTGGGGAGCCTGCCTGGTTTGAGCAGTGTTTTCAATTAATAGCCTGCTCAGCAGCCACATCATGTTCTGTGAGAAATGCTAAGTGTCACTAGCAGTCTCTTGGTCCAAAATGTTTGGGAGAGCCACTGTTCCATCCCCAGCCTCACAGGGACTTTGCATCTGGGAGGAATGCCTGGGATGGAGAACACAAAAGGACAAGCTGGACTGGAGTACCCATTATGCCATTGAAAAAAATGAAAATAAGATGTCAACAACTTCTATGGGCCTAATTGTTTCTTCTCAAACAGATTGTTAGCTTATGTGAATCAGGGTAGCTCTACTGAGTAAACCAAAGAATGGAAGGGGGGAGGGGGATAGCCTTGGGATCAGAAAGGCACAATATGGGTCTTTATCCCCATGGCTTGCTGGCTACTGAGTAACATTAACTTATTGCCACCACACCCACCCACTGCCCCCCAAGAGATAGTGGCAAGAGAGGTGAAGAGACAGAGGGCAGCTAAGACTGTGTAAGTTTCTGCAAACACCGCCCCACAAGGCCACCCGAAGGACTGGGCCTTGACTCCCTCTCTCTGCATCTCTCGCTCCTGCCCTTGCTGCTCAGCTCCACCATCAAAGCGAAGCAGCAGAACTCAACTGACTGAAAACCAGAAACCTCATTTTCTGAGCCAGATTTCTCCCCTGAACTGGTCCACCTTACAGCCACATGCACTTTGGACCAGGTGTAAAGATAATACAACTGCTTTTTTCAGCATCAGTGCCAGCTTGAAAAGTACATCCGACTGCACCCTGGTAAAACACTGGGAAATCCCACAGTGAGCCACAGAGTAGGAAGCTGTACTTTAATTTCAGCAAAACAAAGATCAGGCAGTGAGTGAGTGATGCAAATGCACCTAGTCAGATTTCTCCACTGGACCTTCAAGAGAAAAAAAGAGGTAAAACATCAAGCACAAAGGGCAGCCTGACTTCTCCAAACACAAAATCAGGACAAGCCAAATCCTGTCCAATTGCACAACATTAAAGAGTGATTCTGTGCTCTCTTACCTTGTGCTAAGGGAACAGCAATGTTCTGACCTGCAGTGATTTATGTGTAGCAAATTCATGCCATAAACAAGTGAGAGGAACCAAAATCTCATGCCCTAGTCCCTCAAAGCAAAAACAAATTCTTTATGGGCAGCAAGATTGCTGATGAAGGAGGCATTGCTTACCCTTATTTGAATCCAATAAAAACATCCAAACAAGAGAAACAAGGCTCCAAGAGCTTTTCTCTGTTACACTTGCAAATAATGCTAAAAAAAAAAAAATCTTTTTGCATGCTTTATAAATATTAATTAATTTATCTTGATGTCTCCCCAGCTGGACAGGTGTTACTACCTCCAGTGAACATATGAGCAAGCTGAGTAAGACAGACTTGGCCCTGTTTTTTAAAGTAACATCTAATTTTCAGTGCACTTCTGTGTACAGGCAGTTTCTGTTAATTTTGGCTAGAACTGTAAGTGATTAATACACATGTAAGACAGATTCTGGATATGTCCAGCTACAGGGCTAAATTTAAAGCCCATGCTTGAAAATGTGATCCTAAATGACTTGCCCTTGGCTGGGCAAGGCAGGGAATCTGTTGCAGGATCAGGAAAATAAGCCAAGTCTTTAGATTCCTCGGGGCTTGTCTCCACAAGAAACGTAGGGAAGCAACACAAAATTGCAGCACGCCCAGGAACATTCTCCCCAGGTGGACCCTTCGGTGTTCACTGCTTTCAAAGAGCAAATTTTAACTCCTCCATAAATTCATCCCTTCCCCCACAAACACAGGGAAACCCACTTCTCAGTGCTGAGCACCATCACTTGCTGCCACTTTCTAAACTGAGAGGTGGAAAGAGCAGGATGTGGTGTCTCCAGAGGTAGCAATAAGAAAGCCAAGGGTGAAGTTTCACTTTGGTTTCAGCAGAAAGCTTCCCCATGAAGAAGTTCTGGTTTGCAATCAGTGCTGAAGCAGCTTACCTGCGTTTCAAAGGTGGGTGAGCTGCCTCCCACTCAGCACACTCGAGGTCGTGTGTACCCATTCTAAGCAGACACACAGAGGATCTGAATAGCTGCCCACACAGCTGGAGGACAATGCCAGCCCAAAGGAGGAGCTGTGTGCTTTCATGTTTGTACTAAGCAACATTTGTCTCTGCAATAAACCCTCTAAAGATAATTTAACAATGTCCATACAGGGGACTGGGCTACAGATGCACATCCTCCCAAGCTGAGGTGCTGCTGGAGAAGTCTATTGACCCAGCCTGTGGCTGCCATCCCTTCAGGTCTGCTCTGCTCATCTGTGTTTGAATGCTTGTCACAGTTTTTCAGGCTGAATGAGATAGGTTAGAGGGGGCCTAGTATTTCAACATTACAAGCTGCCACCGAATGACAGGAAGTGGTCAACCCACAGCTTATTCCCTGGATCTGAAGCAGCAGGAATTTCTGGCACCAGGGCAGAGCTGGAGACAGAAATTTCTGCCACAGCCTACGTGAATGTCTTTGGCCTAAGTGCAGGGTGACAGTGTCCAGAAGTTCATCCTCTGGCTTGTCACATGTCATCTTTCACATGGAAATGAGCCTGGTGCTAATGCATTAAGTCCTGGCTAACATTTAAAATGGTGTGGGCATAGCACTGCCATTAATTAAATTTTGAAATTGGTGTGCTATAGCCGAACTGGCAAAAATCAGTGTAGGCTAGGTCTGCCAAAACTGGTGGGTGCAAAGGAAGTGCCGCAGTACCCTGTGGTGAGGATGGCAGCCAGCCACAGAGTGAGCACCCAGTGGGAGCAGGAACCACACAGGCAAGCCTGAGGTCACTTTATGGTCTTGGTGGACTTGAGAAGAAGAGGAACACTTCAGGTTACAGACATACAAAGGTTTGGAGTGTAGCAGAGCCCTTTGGTGTAGCTCCTAGCTCCTCCTCATTCCTCACAAACCCACAGGGAGACTTACACCTGCTGTCCCAAGACACCAAGTCAAGTGTTTGTGTAGCTAAGCTCCAAAGGCTTCTTTTAAGGACCTTTGGGTTAAAACAACCCCACCACACAGTCTCCCTGAAATGCATGTCTTTTCTTTTAAGTGGATCGTTTCACAGCTCTGGCTAAAAGGGCAGCTCCACAAACAGCTGTATCAGCACAGCCACTGAAGCAGTAACCTGGGGCAGCGGAGAAGGAGCCGACCAGAGCAGCCACCTCCCTCAGCTGCAAGCTAAAGCTGGACACCTGTCTGTGACCCAGCTCTACCTATGCTTTCCAGAGGGTGTGTTTTGGTTTGAATTGGTTTTCTGGTGGTGGGTGTTTTGTTTTCCTTACAGTTCCTAAGTAAATGGGACTTACGTAATTGTTCTTTCTGTCAGCTTTCCTGTAATCTGTTTCAAGTCTGCGGTCCCATTCTCAAATCTGAGAGAGTTTTAAACATAGCACGACCCTCTAAATCTGTCTCTGTGTGGGTAGAGGCCCAAACTTGTGTCCTCTGCAAGGGAAAAAGCAGGCAAAATTCAGCTGCTACCCAGTTCTGTTCTTTAGCTGACACACGGCTCTGGCCTATGGCTTCAGAGGGACAGGGAGGGAGCTGAAGTGGTGGATTTGATGCTCATCATACAAGACCAGGCTTTGTCACTGTAATTGCTCATGCACAGCCTGCCTTTATCCAGACTTTGAACCTTATGGCATGTAGACTTCAGTGTATACTTGTGTTTCAAAATAAAGCATCCTGTCAGAAGTTCCTTCTCTGAGTCATTAAAAAGTAGTTACTACTTTCCAATCCATTCAGTGACTTCTGCATCAGGCTATTGTAAAATAAATTGTCTTAACAACAAAAGTAGTACAGATATCCTTAGTGAAAAAATATATTTACTTCTGTGCAAGGGCTCATGTGTACCATTTGTGAAATATGACCAATACTGTATTTATATTGCTAAAATGCATTTTCTGGGGGCATCTCAACATAGAGATGAATTTCATCTAATATGAGAGGAAAAATGTAACTTGTCAACTAGATAGGTTCTTCTCTGATCTATGAATCAGAGAGAATAACAATGCATACTGTATTCCCCCCTGTTCCCACACACTCCTGCTTGTCATCGCAAGAACTCTTTAGTACCCTGAAATACAGCTTGACGATAAAAATTAATTGAAAGTGCGCTAGAATCATTAACTTTGGAGCTTCACAGTTTGCCCATCCTTAAACAACGCTGGTTATAAAATCCTGTTTGCACTACAATTCCTTGGCTCTGTGCCATGTAGCATGTAGAGAAATCAGCAATATGTGCAGCAGGGACTTCGCTGGCTATAATATGAACGCACATAATAGACTTTCCTCTTTCGCTCAGCAGCAAAACACTGACTCAGATCTAGAGACCAGTTATAGTCCCAGTGGTGTTTACTCCGTGTAATTAGCAGTATCAAGTGTGTTGTCTTTTGGGTAGCCTGATTGCTTCCATATGCATGAGTACCTTCTGTGAACGACGACAGGGCAAGAGGCAGACAGCACTCGGAGCGCACGCAGCCTTACGGGAAGCACATATGTTTTAAATACCTTATCTGTACAATTAAGAAGAGTTTAGAAACTGGTCATATAAATCTTGAGAAATGGGGCCGGCAGAGAGAGAAAAAGACTCTTCCCAAGCAAGAACTTTGCCTGGGTAACTACTCGAAGGCAGGTGGCGGAGATGGCGCAGACATCTCCCTGCTTGCTGATGGGAGAGCGGCATGAATCAGTAGCTCGCGCATTGCTCCGGGAGGGAGAAGCCTGTTGATGCTGTGTTGGGGCCCGGAGGAAGACTGGGCTGGCATTCGAGGTGGGGCGTGCCTGGGAATGCTGCACAACATTCATCTTAGGGGCAGGTACTTGCTGAAATGCCAATTATGAGAGAGATGGCTGAGGCAGAGGGAGGCCTTGCCTTTGCCTTGCAAAGAGATGCAGTTTTTTCACCTCAAGCTAGTGTTTCTGACCCGTCCCAAGGTAAAAAAGCAGCAAAGCCAAGCAACTTCTGCCTCACTGCAAGGCAAACCAGGCAAGGTCAAGTGGGGGCTGCTGCTGGACTCGCCTACATCAGCAGCAGTTACAGCAGGGTTTAAAAAATGTAAAAAAATGAAAAAATCCTTGAGCGCAGGAAAGGCAGGCCCTCATGTCTGTTTTGAAAAAAAGAGTATGAAAAAGGGTTTGTTTGGGCTTACTTATCCCTCATTCTCCCTCTCCCTTCCACACCCCCAACACTGCCACATCTGCCAGGCTCTCACCCCAACCCTCAGGCCTTTGTCCCGTGGCCGGCAGCATGGCTGGAAGCTGCAGGGAAGCAGGGATAGACAAGGAGAGCCATTCCCACTGCAGCCTGGCTCCTCCTGCTCCCTGCTGTCCTCAGGATCCTCCACACGCCTCTCCTTACAGCAGGGCCCCTCTGCACCTCACCCTTCATGACGGTGTGCCTCGAGGCACGCCTTGCTGATTGGGAAAGGCTCTCCCAGGATATTCCCTCGCACACCTATTTTTATGGCTGCAGTAGCTGCCTGAGCAAATGCCATCTTAAGTAACTGTCTTAGGCTGCCTGCTCCCTTGTGCCATCCCAGCATCCCAGGACAGCCTCCCCTCCACACTCTTCTGTGTCTCCCAAAGCCTCCTGTGTGCATGTCTGCTTTGTCACTTTGCTAACAAGATTTCCAAATCCATTCTGTAGCAAACCACTCAATCTATAGCCTGGACTCACCACAGGAGAGTGCTTGACCAGGATATTACAACTACTTGGTTGTCATCTTTGCTGCTGCAGACATGGTAAAGATTTAACCTTAAAACTTGCCTTGCAAGTACAGAAAATGCACCCTGGCAAAGCACCTTTAAATCTGAGCAAGTGCAGCTAGGCTTACTGGCTGTACCAACTTGCATTACCTCCCTTTCTCTGCTACCTCTAGGAACTATCAAAAAAGCTCCCCAAACAAGCTTTTTAATTAATAAATTTTCACTATAAAATACTACAAAGCAATATTATATGCAACACATCCAGACAAAACATTCTTCTCTACATGTCTTTTTGAAAACATCTTGCAGTTTGTGATTTGGATAGAATTCTAGAAGCCTAGTAAGAGTAAAAATCTTTCATTGAAAGAGGCATACACTGCTCACTGTTGATCATTCACTACACAGCCTAGCAGTTTGTTTCAATTACATCTTCTGACATTAGGAATGAGGATGCTACTATTTTAATAATAAGCTATCAAACTGTTTTGCAAATAGTCACTACATTTTAATTTCTTGAAAAGCTCTGAAAAGGTGAAAAATGCACTTGCAGCACAGCTACTGCTGCTTATTCAGAAGTGTATACTATTTCAACCACAAGATTTGTTTATCTCAGTGAAAAATACTGCACTCAAAATTAGATTAGTAGTTTTTATATCTGTCACTGTTGATGTTGTGCATTTATTATTTTCTCAGTGGTTCCTGGCAGGTTTTTTTCTGTTTTTTCTTTTCTCATTTCCAGTTAAACCTCTGCCACTGACGAACACACTTCACAGCATGCAGTCACTGTCATTTGTGGTCACGACAGATGCAGGGAAGCCCAGTGCAATCACTCAAACTAAAGAGCATTTTCAGGGAGTGAAATAATCTGTGTGCAATCTTGTGTCCTTGCAAACCTCCCTGCAGGTGTATAACTCTTCCCTAGTGCAAGGTGTACCTGAGGAAAGTTTAAAGATGCTTGAGGTACTGCTACCAGCACACAGGACAGTGCATGCTACTTTAAAGCTTACATAAATAAAAAATATGTTTTCTGGCCCTTCTATGTGTAAAATTTTAGGTTAATTGAGCAGTGTGAACATTTAGTTCAAATTCAATAATTAAAACCACAAATGTACTTCATACTGAGTACCTAGACCTCTGCTCCATGCACATTTACATAGAGAGAGAATATCTGGAAAACCACTGTTTCCGCTGTGATGGAAATAATACACTGTTTATGTGTCATGCTTTTTTGAGTCATTATTAATCTATTACTCAGGCAGGTTTGTAAATGTGATACAGCACTAAACATTTAGGGTGACATTGAAGATTCCAGCCCCAGACTCCGCAGATGTAAGCATATGTGTAACATGTGCTGAAGCGCTTAAAGGAATGGAGCAGAAATATGTATCAAGCCCAAACTTGAAAACAGGTGGGTTTAAGTTATACAAGGACAAAGAACAGTGAACTAATTTTTAAGCAGACACTTCTAGTGTTCAGAAATTAAATGGCTCTTTTTATTCCTATCTCCAGCACCCAAAAAAAGAGCCCCAAAAAGGGGGTTGAGAGAGAAACACGTGAAATCTAAGCCACAATTTTAAAACTGAGGCTCCTTTTCACCATGGAGGAGGTGGGAAATCACTTTTTTTTTGCTTTTTATTTGCCAAGGGCTGCCTGTCCAGCATCAGCCCATGTCCCCAGGCCGGCAGGTGTCTAACACTGTGGGACAGGAGCACTTCCTTGGCACAAACCAGGGCACTCCTGCAGGTTGGGCTCCACAGCGAGGAGCTGGTCAGAGCTGGTATTTTGCAATAACAGAGCTGAAAAACAAACATTAAAAAAAAAAAAAAAGGAAAAAAAGCTTCTATCAGCACGACTCGTGGCCACCACGGTGGGCCGGTGCGTGTCCCAGCAGCTGGGCTGCCCTGTGACCCCGGGAGTGTTCCCAGCGCTGTGCCCTCAGGCCCGGCACATCTGCATCCTCGGGGAGCTGCCCCTTCCATGTCCCGGTGTGCGGGGAGCTGCCAAACCCAGCATGTGCTCGGGGACCCAGGGGCGCTGGGGGCCACCCTCCTCCCTCCGTGCCTCAGGCGCGGCCCTGTTGCCTGCAGGCAGCCAGGAACGGCGGAGCCCGGCAGCCGGGGTGGCAGCCCCTGTCCCGCACCTCGTGAGCCCCAGCCACGTTCCACACGCCGGTACCCTCGGCGTGGCACCTGCCCCCGGCCTGTCTACACCCCCTTCCCAAACACCAGGGCCCTCCCACGGCCTGGAGAGGCCTCGGCTGCCCATAGCACAAGGCCGGGGATGAGCGGGCAGCCCCGCTGGCGAGGTGAGGTGAGGTGGGGTGCCATGTCTGCCCCGGCGTGGGGAGAAATCCCTCTCAGCTGCCCGCAGGGAAAGGGAGTGTTCCTGCCGGGGAACAGACGGAGCGCCCTCCTCTTACTCACCTGCCTGCCCGCCACTTGGACGGGCGGGGGGAGGTGTTGCAATTATCTGGGGAAAGGGACGAGCCCCGGGAGCCGGAGAGTGGGAGAGGAATGGCGGGGTTACATAAAGAAGGGGAGCGGGACAGTCAGGTGTGCGCATCCAGGCTAATCCGGGGGCGAGGGGATGGCGGAAGGGGTGCCGGGAGAGGAAGCTGAACGCTCGTCCAGGCGTGGCTGGGAAGCAGAGGGAAGGGGCACAGCCTCACGCTGCAGCTGGCGTGGGTGCAGGCATCGGTGCGGGTCGCGAAAGGGCTGGACAAAGGAGAGGAGCCGCAGCGCTGCACAGACGGGGTGGCGAGGGGCAAGCCCTCCTTTCCCGGAGGTCCGCACTCCCCGCTCCCGTTCCCCGCGTGCTGCTGGGGAAACCTGCGCTGCTGCTGCCTGCCAGGAGACAGCTCGGGGGCTGCGGGTGTGCGAGGCTTGCTAAATGGAGGCTCTGCTGCCCTGCTGGTTGCTGCTGTGCTCGGGGAGGGAGGAGGAGAGGGAGGAGGAGGAGGGAGGGATGTGAAAGTGGGTCAGGAATGTAACTAGACTCTGCCCCCCTTGTTGCAGGCGCAGGCGGCGCTGCCTTAGCGATGGAAAGCAGGCATTTCAGTGTTGATGTTCCCCAGTCCTGCCGGCTGACGGTTACTAGGGGATCCTGAAGGATGTGTTTCCCTGTGACCCTTTGAGAAGAAAAACTTAGTTGCCGCAGTAACCAAGTTTGGCTTGGATGCAATGATGCAGTAAATAGCATAGGTGAGCCTCGCTAAATGGAGGAGGAGGAGGAAGCTGGAACCGTACAGGCTGGATAACTCTTGCAGTCGGGTCAGGAAATGTTTAAAAAATATCCCAATAAACTGTATTAGTTAAGTACACGACTTTTACATTTTCTCATGCAATAAAACTCTCAGAATTTATCACCTATTTATTGTAAACTACTAAGAAAACAGAAGCAAACTGCCTTAGTGAGGTAGCATGAGGTACAGAGCTCACCCACAACTCTGCAATAGCCCTGAGCAGCCCTTTTCAATGCAAAAAATTTTTGTTTGATGGCCTGAATTTTTGAAAGTTAAGGGGTGTGAAAGAAGGTGAAGGCTGACTCAACACCTTAAGTTTGCATCCATCTTCTTTTTAGCATTGTTGCTTTAGACTAGCAATTTTCCATATTGTTACTTAGATTAAGAGAACCCATCAACCCTGCTCCTAAAGGAAATCCACGAACTACTTTCAAAGTGGAAAGCAAACTAAAATAACAAGCAAAAATATTTAACTTGAGGCCCCATTATGCATGATTTTCCCCTAATCCCTCCAGTTGTTATCATCTAATTTCTATTTTCCTCTAATAGAGAAACATTTTCATTCACAAGAGTGGGAAATCACTTCTCAGAGTTGGAATGAAGAACTGAAAGGAATCACAGAATACAGATACTGTGATCTATTTCTTCTTTAGGTTTCTTCCAGAGTTGTGTCTTTTCTAAAACACTGGTATTCTAAAGGAAGAATGAGTTGCTGTACATGAGACTGATTCTGCTCCCAGCCTGTGGATCCACAGAGGAGAACTGAGCTGTCAGGAGTGAGGGGACACACAGCATATAGGGCTGCATCAGGTGAGGGTATCTCTGTACATTTCATTGAGGGAACAAAAGCCACTGGAGCAAACTGTGCAGCTTTTACTCCTTTGAACTATTTGTCAAGAAGGTATTGCTGTAGATAAACATCCCTTTAGCTTATTTCACCTCTGAAAGCTACTCTGTGTTTAAAAGCATATATGCCCTTTAATTCAAGGACATTCAAGAATGCATAATGAACTTTACTCTTTCTCCTTTTTCCAGAAGATAATTTTTCCAGTTGATTTCTCCTATAATTTTCTACTAAAAGATGAATTTAATAATAAAAGATACATGGATATAAGCAAAATGTGGTGAAATATAACTAACATATTGTACCATTACTCCTGTTTTATGAAGAAAAAAAAAAGTAGAAACCAATAATGGTTTAAGTGCTATGGACCACAAAGCTTTTCTGTAACAGAACTCAGTGGAGGGCCTGGGTAATGCCTTATAGATGAATGTAACCTATTGCCTCCAGTAAAGGAAAATATTTAGACAGTCTTCATCCACAGTTTTAAGATCTATAATGGCTTAGGTATGCCATGCTTATTTTTTAGTGGAACAGTATTATTTGGTTTTGCCAACTTTCCTGGCAATGCAGAGCAGTCAGTGGACACTCTTTCTTGCCATCTGTTTGCAAGGGCCTCTGCCATTGAGTTGTCTTGCAGACTGGGGCAGGGGATCCCACAAGTCTCTGTTATTGTCAGTGAAAATGGCAGGTTAGAAACTTCCTCTCTGGGGACTCCCACAGAAAGTTTTGATGGTCTCACCTACTACCAGCATATTTTCCCTGTGTGTTGAGGCGACCCAGTGAGCTGGGAAAATTAAACATTACAGGAGAAGCACTTGTGCTACCAGCCATTCCTTCCCTTACTGGCAGGGAGGGTCTGGCCTTGTTGTTAGTCTGGGGCCCTGTCTATGCCCCCCTGGCCAAGCAAAGGGCACGCTAAGCCTTGTGGAAACAGTCACAGGAAAATCCTCCTGTGCTCTGTGCAGGAGCATGGTGTTTCCTATGTATTCCCCCCGCCCCTTTCTGTAGGGATGAAGTGAGGAAGGAGGTGTGGCCAGAAAGTTGCTGCTTTCTAGTTTTTCTTGGCTCTGGCAAAGGCCTTTCTACTCAAGGGTAAATGACAGGGACCTTGACGCCACTCTAAATCTGCAGGGTCCCCAGAAGGACCAGATAATGTGACAAAGCATGAAGCACAGCTTAGGTATAACAGAATTTGACCTTAACCTGTGGCTGCTTTGAACAGCATCTCAGAGGAGACCTCTATTGCCAAGATTTGGACATGGGCTTCGTCTGCAGTGAGAGGCTGGTGGTTAATGCACAAGTGTGGAAAAAGAAGCATGGGAAAGTTCCAGGTTTGGTAGCTGAGTCCATCTGCCAAAGTTTTTGCTTTGCTTTTGCTTTAACTTGTACACTGGAAAATCAGGAGGGGGAAAACCCCTACTATCTAAATAGGCCTTTTCCTAGCTGTGTTCAGCTGAATCCCATTACTACTAGAGAGAAAAAAAGAGGTGTTAATTTTTTACCAAATCATGCTAGCAAGCTAGTGTGCATGGTTTAGTAAAGTACTTATTTTATGAGTAATTTTGGCATGTCCTGGCTTTTAAAAGCATCCTTTCCAAAGCAGATAATAATAATTTTTGAAAATATACTAGCTCATCTTGCTTGTACCTAGCAGAGGTACTATTTTGCCTCCTACTAAAGTGCCTATGTGGCTTCAAGGGGAGGATAGATTGGAGCCTATTAAGATAGACTCAAAGATCTAGCCATATGCTATTTTTGAGCTTTAGTTCCTTGGTTAGTATCTTGCTCTTACCAGACTGAATTGCAGAAACTTCTGTGTAAACAGGCTGAAACAATAGTAGCAAAGGTAGGATGCCATACCAAGATGAATAAGGACCTCAAAACCCATTACCATTTTAATGATGGCATTGTTAAGCAAAGTAGCCTCAAGATTAAATCCTTTACTTAATTATGAAAAACTAACTGTTTATCAAGGGTTTTACCTCTAGCAACCGAAATGCAGCCGTGTTTTCTTTTGGAACTCAGCTCATGCAGTTTCAAAGCTGTTTGCAGCTGAAGACTGTCAGTCACTCACTGCACTTACGAAACAGGTTTAAAAGCAGACACAGTTAACAGGATGTGACATAGACTCTCCTCAGCACAGCATCTGACACATCCCTGTACTTTTCTAATAGCTTTGAAAGAGGCTGCTTAAGCTCAGAATGCAACTGGTCTCCTCAAAGTTTGAATCCAGCAAGAAAGCCTTAAGAAAGGTATATCCCCACATGTATCTTATTGGGAATTATTTCAGTGAACTTTTGCTTATCAGTATTGAAAAGATGTGTTAAAACCAGTCTGACAACTTTTTTTCGTAACGCCATGTGCTGGAGGGCCTTGAGAAAACAGTTTTGAAACAATATCAGAGCTGAGCTACTGAAATGCTTTGAACAAGAAGAATGTTCATTAAACATATTTGCCTAGGTTTTGTAGTGTCCCAAACAACAAAAGTAAAATATTTTACAATTTATAGCCCCTTTTCCAGTGAGATGCTACAGCAAGAGCTCAGAAGATTTGCATCTTGCAAGTAAGAACACGATGGACATAAAATGCTTAACCTACTCTGTTTTTTTCAAAATTTGAGCTGTGAATTTACTGGATCCTGTTTCAAAACATGCGTATAAAAGCCTTAATTACCCACCCAGCTCCCCTTATCTTAATTCACTGTAAGTCAGCCAACACCCACGGGAGAGGCTCTGCAGTGACTGGACCATGAGAGATGCAGACATTTCGTACTTGATTGGAAACAGTCACTGTGGTATAATCCTGCTTTCTCCGAGCTCCTACTAACTAACACTCCTTGGAGTGAAATTGGAGGTTTCATTGCCCAAGGCTGTACTCTTTTCACTCCTGCAAAAGGGCTGTGCTTCAGGTCACAGGTCTGTGCACGGGTCCTCCCACCCAAGCCCAGGGCACAGAGTGCCTGCCTGACAGATCAGCTCCTCTGCAGTCACCTGGCAGTGCCTGCTCTGCACTGAAGGTCTAAGGAGGGAAGACATGGATCTGGAATTTGCAAAGCACACCAGCTTCCTATCTGGTTCCCCATTTTCCAGCTGCAGATTTCTCAGTACTTCTCAACACTTCTCAGCATCCCATTTTTTGATGTGTAGCAAAGCTGTGTTTCAGGTCAGAATGAGTTATTCAGCACCTCTGAAAAGTACAGTGTCATTGTATACAGCTTGCTCCGAAAGATCAGAACTGAGTGCCACAAAAAAATAAGACTTAGAAGAAACCATAGATGTAATTTTGCAGGAGACACTTCCTGACACAAAAGCTGATGCAAACAAATACAGCATCATACCAGAGTGAGGGGGACTGAGTTTGAAGCATACCAGCTAAGACTAAAAATTAAATTCTCCTAGAGGGTAAGAGCCTTCCAGTACATCTGCTCAGCAGCAGAACAATTTAAGAAAAATCAGGATATTGAGAGAAATTTATTACAAAAATGCAGGGCCCGACTCTAGAAATGTTCACTAGAGATGCTACCCAGCAGGGAATGGCAAAGGAAGAATCATCTTTACGTCTTTTGAAGAGCTGCCTTGGATGGAGCTTCCTCGTAGGCATTCCTGGGAGCTGTGTCTGTGTCTGTTTTAGTTACTAGGAAATAGATGGTGGATTCTGGTATTGGCAGGACCTTTTACACATCCATCTTGGTATTTTCTTTGAAGTCTTGGGTAATCGCAAACAAGAGTCTCTGTAGAGATGATTTCTGCAGCACAGGAAACACCTGTACACTCTCCTCAGATTATTTCTCCATGTGACAAACGCACACCAGCTCTGCTGTGTCACAAGGCCTTTTCACCCGAAAAGTTAAGGTCAGGAGTGAACCATACAAAAAAAAGCACTGGACAAGGCAAAATCCTTCCCCTAAACCTTTCTTCCTTTTGCCTCCTATTCTGTGTTTTCTCTCTCTCTCCCCTCCTCCCCATATAATTCAACCCACAGCTTGCCTTCCTAGAAGCATCAATCCATCATTCCCTGTATTTACATTTGTGTCTGTTCCTGAGTTGTCAAGGACCAGCAGATTCTTTTTTTACTACCAGTGTGTGTAGAGCAGAGGTCCAGCTACAGGCTGGTTTGCATTCAGAAGCTGTAAAAGTAGAAGTGTACCGGTCAGTGATGTGGTTTCTGCAATTTCTAAACATTTTTCTTTAAATGTGGTTATACAGCTCATACCTCTCTTCCTTCTTTAATGGGAGCCTACTCTGTTTCATGCACTGAAGTGCACACTTCCGATGTAAGCAGGCCCAGAGCTAGGAGAGGGAGCTCCTGTTCCAGGCCTTTCTCTGTCTTGCTGATTAGCTGCCATCTCACTGCCTCAGTTCTTTCAGCCATGCAGTGGTGCTCCCAAAACTGTCTGTTTTACTAAAAAGTGAGTTAAGATTCTTGGTGAAGAACATGACATGAAATTAGACAGCCAGAGCTGTTGCAGAAGTATCACATACAAGTATCAGTGCATGGTGAGTTCCTCAACACCTTATTAGTACACACAAAGCAGCATAAGTTTATTCAAGGTTAGCATCTTCTACTCTTAATCTTGACTACAGTAGAATAGCATCTTAGATAAGAAAATATTTGTGCAGTGTGATATCATTAGTGTGGCCTTCTTCAGATCTTGTGAAGATCCTGGCAGAAATATTTGCAGTAAACGGGAAAAAAAGTGCTCTTTCTCTTTTAACCAGTTATTAACCTTGAGACAGTCTATACTTACAAGGAGATAGTAAATGTCATAAAAGCAGCACCTCTTCCTTTTTCCTCTGAAATCAGGAATGGTTTTATAAGCACTTAGATCTGTCAGTTACACTGCCTTATTTTCTTGCTGTTGAATATGCCCAGCAAGACACTGAGAGGTTTTTTATGAGAAGCACAAAGTAACTTGGAATTTAAATCCTTCCAATTAAAAAAAATAACAGTAATTCATTGCACTTGGTCATGTAAACAACTTTGATACCAGAGGCACTGCTCCTTAATCTGATATCTGAATTTATTAATGGATATTTTCAGTTTCGTTTTTAAAGCAACTGAAATGCACATGCAGATTTAGGGTTCTGGAGAGGGGAGGAAAGTAATTACATTGCATCTTCACTCTTCTCCAACACACCCCCTAAAATAGAATTTTCCACCAGGGCAGCAGACAGTGTAAGATGCACAACGGTTGTACATGTTGTACATTTTATTAATCTGAAGCTGAGCCTTTTCATCCTGGCACCATTTTACCTCCAGGTCCTGTCTGGGTCAGACATATGTTTTCCAAAGAATGCCCCAGAAAGCGCTGTGCAGGTGATATAATTCTGTATATTCCTACAATGGATCAGCGTGTCTGTGTAATGGGATCAGGAATCTTGCTAATGTGAATGCAAACTGATAAATTAAATGCTGCAATGAAAAGCAGGCCCCAAAGAATGGAAAGCATTGTAATAAGTCAACATTTATCTTTCTAACCGTGGGTGTTGTGAGGTCTGCAGGAAGGGTTTATGGACGCGGCACAGCCAGCAGAGAGCACGCAGCATCATCACTACGAGCAGATCACCAGAACCCTGCAAAGTCACAGAGTGCATGGCTTCTCAATGCTTGAGTTAATAGCTCATGGAGCCTTATGATATTCAGGAGCATTTGGCAAACATCTAATATTACTGGACTGTTTAAAGGTGTTTTCAGGTCACATTTGCAAGGGGATGTCTGTTATGCAATATTATTAACAGCTCTTTTTGCTGTTATCTGCACATTAACCCCTTCCCACTGTAGTGGGAAACTGAATTCCATTCTTAGATAGCTGACTCCATCCTCTAATTTTTCATGCATACAGGCTATAGCAGAATATCTCTTTAGGAGCTCATTTTGTCATTCTGTGTACAAATCATTATTAGTGCTTGGTAATCACAGAAAACCTTACTAAACATACAATTTTTCTAATTACCTATATAAACACGTCTTTACTTATGTCACTCTTCTTTAAAGTTCAACCTATCTCTTCATTATATTATTTGTATTCCTGAAAGCCTTTTGTGTTCACAGCAATCTTCCTATTTCCCTTTAATCACAGTGGTCTCCATCACTTTTCCCAGCTGTTTAGAATTCATTGGGAAGAATCTAACTTGTTTTCTTACTAATAGTTTTCCAAGTGCTTCAACATGCTGCAGCATATTTTACAACTGTAGAGTATTCTAAATGAGTATTTCTCAGCCAGTTTCACTTTTAAACTAACTTTTAAACTAACCCCGAGATGCAGGGAAATATTTCCATTCATTTTCATCCTATTTTCATCAGAGAACACAGAACTGGTTATATTCATCATGCTATTAATTTTTAAAATGGGATAGTTGGAGTTCGGCATCTAATTCTCACATGCTTAAGTTTCAGGGTTGCTCAGCAGCCATAGAAGCCACAAATGTACTTAACATCTCAGAAAATCAGGCTATGTAGGTGCCTAGAAAATACAGAATCAAATATCTGACTACAGCATCCTAATTAGAAAACAACTTTTTAAAAAATTTATTGAATATGGGTGAAGTATTGGTTCCTGGCAGAAACGGAGCACATAACTTAATGAATCTCATGCTCATTCAAGAAGAAGATCTGATAGGCATATTTATGATGCTTGGTAAATGTAATGATTTTTCAATCTAAAAACAAAGATGTAATTACTAATCCTACAGTTTGATTTTACATGTTTGTTTCACTTTTAAATTCTAAAAAATGCAGCACTATGTTCTGCAATATTTAGGGAGAAACAGGTGGCAGTGTGAATTGTGACATGATGTATTTTACTGATCCTGAAAGCTTAGTTTAGGCCCACCTAATTACATGAAGTTCCCTCTTCTCACATAGCCTTGGGATAATTGGATGGTATGGCATTCCAAAGCTTTTGGCATGCTAAAATAATCATGCATGAACCCTATAAACATACTTGTGCTTTGATGTCCTCACCACTTAGCTGCTAGCTGAATAATTGCTTGTGATAAATCCACTTGTGATCGACTTTCATATGATAAGAGTGATAGCAATGATAAAGAGGATGAAAAAGTTGCAAGACATTTGACATGTGTTTTTAGTTCATATGAAGAAAGGACATCAATTTATAGGAATTGATGTGGAGCAGGCCATGCAATTAAAGCTTTTGGTCCCCCTTTCATTGCTGGAGGGAAGTGGGGTTTGTGCTCGGTGGTGGGGAGCAGCCACAGGAACTGGTTGTGGCTCTCTGGCTGAGATAAGTTTATGCTGTTCCCTTTGGCAAATCATTGTCTTATAAATTCCTCAACGCTTTGTTCAAAGTACAGCTGTGTTTCAATAATAACTTATTTCTGTATAATTCCAGTTCAGTGGTTTTTATTACATATGCTGCTAACATTTTCACACAAGTACCCCAGCTGTACAGCAGCCCTCTGCAGTCAGCACTAGCCCAAAATCATGCCAGGAACTGTCTGTATTAATTTTCATGCTACCAAACTTTTGTATACTGAGCTATGATACACCACTCCCATCCTAATTTCTCTTCATTCCACTGTTGTCCTAGCTCTCCAAAACTCACCACTTTCATGCCAATTTAGCCTCAATTTACTGACACAAGATTTTGCTGTAGTTCCTATTTACATGCAATATTATCCAAGTACTAATTTTTGCAACAGCTGTCAGTTTCCAGATAGGAAATCTGAGCCTGCTCATTCTTTTCCAGTGTGGTTGGGTAATGTAGTGTTCATCATAGGACAGGACTAACGATACCAGCTTTACTGAATCACCACATTCAAGCTAGCACAGGGAATATTTCCTCTCTTTTGCTGTGTCAGTAACCTGGAGTCTAGACCAGAAACATCATCTGTGGATCTGTCTTTGAGATTATCCAAAAAAAAACCCTGTATGGACTGTGGTGAATTCTGTTCCATTGGCTGGTGGACCAGGGATCAACAGAAAAATATCAGGCAGGAGTTTCCTGATTAAGTCTGTGCCTAGAGAACCAACAGACTGGTTCTTCTGAGGTGAATCACTCCCATTAGCAGCAGAAACCACAGTTCTGAATCTCAAGTCACGTAGGAGAATATTGACTATGCAGTTCTTTATTGCATATAACCATAGCAGAACTCTATAAATACCAGATAAAAATAAACAGGAAATAAAAGCAATCTTACTTTTCAGTCAGAACTCTCATGCAGCTTTCTAGCCTTATTTAGCATGTGTGTTATGTGTGTGTAGGGGGATGAGCAGTTGTGGAGAGCATTAGTGTGCTTCAACAGAAGGCCCTCATTTTTACATGAGGATCACTGCTCTGAAGGCTGCAAGATGAATTGATCACATTCATTTTTATGTGTATTTTAAATCAGGCTTTACAGCCAAATCTCAAGAGGTAAGAATACAGTGCTCCAACCCGCTGTGCCACTGGACACCTTAGCAGTGTTCTCCTCAGCCTCCTCTTGGATTGTCTGCTGTATAACTCTTATTCTAGTGACATTAGGCTTTACCCTCAGGACTTTTCTTGGGTTTTTTTTGTTGTTGTTGTTTCTTTGCATTTAACCATTTTAAAAATCATTTTGCTGAATTATTCAGGCTGTTAATTTGCACTCCAGGAATTGCCTTCAGCCACTTCTGCAATGGAAAGGACATAGAGGAAAATAGCCTAATGAAACAAGCTCAGAAGGTGTATGTGAAGTCAGTACATAAGACTGTTCAGGAAATTATTAGAGAAAATCTTATTTGCAGTTGCCATTTAATAAAAATTTATAGCTCAGGAGATTATTTCTCTGCTGAGTTTAGAGAGCCACAGCAGTCTATTACCACTTCACAAGGGATTGCAGGAAAAATTTTGCATGACTGTTAGGATTTCAGGATATTTTCATAGACATTAATCCCAAGAGATTTAATCCTTTGCTGTAAACACATTGCAAACTGAAAATTGGGAGTTTAAATGTCTTCTGCCCTTTCTATTTACCTGGAATTCTTTTGAGAAGAGGCTGGTGTCTGTGCCCTGTTCTTAGAAATCATTTGTTTCAAGAGTTGAGATTTCCATACAGCGAATCATTTCAGGTAACAGCTCTCTTGTGCTCATTTTGATAATAGCGGTTTAGGGATTTTTTCCTTTTCAAGTTTCTTTTCAGTTAGAGTACAGTCCCTTCTGACCACCAAAGTAATTGAAAACAAAAAACCAAACAAATAAAAAACCAAACCAAAACAAAAAAAAAACACCACTAACAAAAAAGTTTACCTATCTACCATATTTTTCCTCCCTATATGCTCATTGAGACAAGTTTCACCTTCTTTGTATTGCACAGAAGGAAAGAAGATTATGGAGCATATTATGTGTTATCCAAGTTGCAGACAGGAATGCAGAAAAATGTACTGAGAATACTTTCTTCTCAAGAATCCTTTATTTAAAAACAAGTGAATGTTGAATGATAAATAAAGGTACAAGGACTTAAATGTTCTTATCCACATTGCCCTAATATTCTATTCTATTGCCTAATAATTTTGCAATTATTGAATTTTCTTTTTGTATAAGCAAATACTTTCCTGTATGAAAGCTTCAGAAGTTATCTAAAATATGTCTGTATCTTACACCCCTCTGGTCTAAAAAGCTATATTCTTCTGCCAGGAAAAACCTTGTACTGGCAGTTTTTGCTTTGGTTGTGGAAGTCATGTCAGTAGAAGAATTCCTTTTACTTCTCTTAATCTTGTCTCCATTATGGACAAACTGTTAATAGAGCTCGGCTGTTTTGACAAGCAAAGAGCTCTCCTGGTGTAGTTACACCCCTATATGCTGCAGCAGAGGTATAACTACCACCAATACAATTTACAACAGCAAAACTCTGCTTTTGCCAGCATGGCTTATCTTATCATTGTCTGAATGACACAAGCTGTCCTGGTGAAAGTATGGTTCTGACTGCATAACTCTGAACACTCACTGCTTTTGGTAGCACAGCTCGGTTTTAACCTCGGTTGCAAACCATATCCCTTTGCACACCTGACCAGAATAAATATGCCTGCAGAACTTTATGGCATAGACCTGACCCAATGCAATTTTGCTACTGATTTAAGGAGGCACAAAGCACAATTTAATAGGTACAAAAGCATAATGACTCCTTTCATGCTCATTTACCTGAGTGCCACCATTTTCTTCTGCCTCCTCCTTGATTCTTTGCCTACTGCATCCACTGGCTATTTTTTCCTGGTAATTTGGCTCCTCTCTCCTCTTCTCCAAATCTTGCCATTGCAGCCTCCCCCAAGTTACATTAATCTCTGCCCTTGAAAGTTGTCCTGCTTTTTCCTTCCCTGTAGGGTAACTGCTTCCTTGCATACTTTCTTCATGACTGCTGCCTCACTTCCTATTTCTTCACTTCTCTGCTGCTTTGTGCGCGCATCTCAAAGCACTGCCTACTGTCTTCCCCCTGGGATGGGGGATTTCCTGCTTCCCTATCCCCTTTTCTATTTGCACTCTGTAAGCTATAATTAGCTGTGGCATGAAGTCAAGAACATAAAAATGCAGGCTAGAAAAATCGAGAGAAACCTCCTAACAGCAATATCAGCAAGGGTACAGCCCAAGCTCCCAAGAGAAACTGTTGAACCCTCCATAATCGAGGATACTTACAGCTAAACCAAGACAGTACTGAAAAACATACTGCATAGAGAAATATACTGCATACTGTGTCAGCCTCAGGGAATGGATAGCATATGTTTTCCATCTCTAGTTTGATACCAAATGATAATAAGTGATGCTTCAACTGGATATTGCCACCTTGCTTTAGCTACCACTGTCTCCTCTGGTGCTGCTGCAGCCCTTTGAACAACTGAAGTCACTGTTAACATGAGCATTTATTTTGTTGGTGAGAGGTTTCAGAATCCACTCTTCCTAGCAAATGAGACATGGGGAAACACACAGCTGGCTTACTACTTGCCTTCAGGAAGGGAAATAATCACATTTAGCCTAACAATCAATTAAGTGTGAGAGGCTGGGTGGTCAATAAGAATGAAACATGTCAGTACCAAATCACAAGCTGGGCACTAAACACTGAGTTATTTTTGCACACCTGTGTTTTTTGCATTGCCAGGCAACAAAAGCTTCTGGGTAACAATGCAGAATTTAAAAACAAGTGAAAGTATTGCAGTGGGTGGTTTTGCTTATTGTTCTTTTACCCGCTCCATCTCTGCACAGACACACTTGCACATAGATTATACAACCTGTTTCTGAAGCTCTACCTTAGTAATCACAGAACTGCTTGAGAATGTAAATGTCAAACATCTGCCCACTAGTTTTTTCATGCTATGTTTTTAAACAGTCTATTGAGGAGGAAGTAGGCTGTGCTGTTCCAAAATTTGCTAAGTAATTAAATCTGCAGGAGGGAATCTTACTAAGTTTTATTCATTTAAAACACACTATTTAAAAATACTCCTCTTTAAAGAATTTTTGTTACTAAAACTCTAATAACACTCTCGTGCCTCTGTTGTTTGTTTTGGTTATAAGGCTGAAAGATATGTCAGCTGATTATCCATTTAGCCATTCTCTAGAGTTATGACCATATATCCTGAAAGAATAGGTTTAAGTTGGTGAACTTCCCCTGAAAGGATTTAGAAACACTGGTTATTGTTACAACAGTTTAGGGGAATAGCTTATGCTACTTTTTACATCCTGAAAATTAGAGCTGGGGAAAGGGACTAGTTCATCAAGCTGGTCCAGTCCCAGCAGCAGGACTGCTCTGCATTGCATCTATCTGCTGGAGACTCCCACAGTGAAAAGAGAGACGGAGATGGGACCAGCAATTATTGCAGCCAGAAACTTCAAGCAGTCCTGCAATATGCCCTACAGGCTGTGATCTATGGAGGGGGGGAAAAAGTGGTGTGGGTTTCAGAAACACTATCTTCATATTTCCATATGAATCCTTAGCCAAGAGGTAGTCTTGGCTGGCTAGGTGAGTCAGCTCAAGGACTGCTCTGCGCTGTCGAAACGGCTCAGAGCAAACAGGAGCAAACGCTCACACTTGATCTTTTGCTTCTGCTGTTATCACTAACACACTGTCTGCTGAGAAGAGTCACCCAGCAGAGTGGATGGCTTCGTGCCTGGAGAACTACATCAGGATTTTGGGGGAAATACTGGTTCTAATTCCAGCCTTGCCACTAGCAGCCTGTTGGGATGTGAGTGAAAGCGCTTAAGCATGCTGGGTTTCATCAGCTTTGCTTTCAGTCTGTAAAGGCTAATGTTAAGTTTGGACTAAAGCTTTGGCCTTGCTCATCCAAAGCTGCCCTTGGATATAGTGGGTGGGGTTGTTGCAGGAGCAAGTTTCACCACTCCCTTGTTCCCCAGCTGCCCAACTTCCAGAGGCCAGGGTAGCCGAGCACGGTGGTGTATCACATTTCCCTGCATGGGGAAAATGGGAATGCTGTAGGATGCTGTGAGAGAGTTTGCAGCTTACATATTATGCTTTTCTGTGTGGTTTTCCAGTGCACAAATTCATCAAGTTTAATTTTCCAAGCAATTTATGGGAAATACATTTAACTTAACTTTTGTATAATTACCCTGCCTCTATGGTGGTCACATTTGTCAGTTCTGCGTTAGTTCTTAAGGGGTTTTTGACCCAAGAAACCTGTGTCTCAGCTGGAGGAAAAAAACCCTCTAAGCAAAAAAAACCTCAACCCATGAGGAGACTCAGCAGTGGCCCGTTTGTTCATTTAAACAAATAACTGGTTGAAACATAAAGGAAATTCAAGCATTTCTTTTGGTCTTAGGTTTTACAAAGACTAATTTCTCAAAGCCCTCTGGGCTGTGTTCTCTGATCCTCCAAGCAGGCTTTCCCCTGTGTTAGTATGTCAGCTGAGTTCTCCCTCTTGGCACAAGTGAGGACATCAGGAAAAGGATGCTGTGCAGGCACAAGCTCAGGCAGGGCATGGGGCCTCGGATGCTTCTGACACCCTCTGTGGCTGGACAGCCACATGAGGTGAGGGAGCTGGGGCTTGGCAGCTGCCCTCACCCAGCAGTCGTGAGGTGCTGTCAAGTCAGGGCCCAGTCCCGCCTCTTAGCATATAAAATCCTCCTGTTTAGTCAGAAAACTGCCTTGCTCCAAGCTGCTTTGGCTGAAAGGGATGTGTAAATTAGCAAGAAATTACAGTAACTTCTAAATACCATGATCTAAACCAGAGAATATTGATAACATTTCATAAGATGGGGGAAAAAAGATTTTCTAGCTAACCTTTAATTTCTCTCCTAATGCCAATGTCAGCTTTAGTCACTGTGCTTTAAGACATCTTCAAGCTGGGGTCTTCATATAAGCCATACATCCTGTTTTTCTTCTCCCCTTGAATACTTTTAATCAGCATCTCTGATATTTGAATTGTGGGTGGGGGCCAAGTTGTCCTTTTCTTGGGACCACAGCAGGTGGCTTTTGTCACCAACATTGCTATGTCAGCCAGTGGTGTCAATGAATTTGATAACACACCAGCCACCTTCACAAAACAATTGTTTTTATTTCTCCTATTGTTCATCGTATTTAGTATCACTGTGAAGGGTCAGAGAGGTGTGTGAGGGTTACACAGAAGCTAGAAAGTCTTTCTGCCCCTGTGTGTTTATGATCACTGTGGGTATTCATGTCTCAATATCCAGAAAGTATAGAAAATATGAATAGTCCTAGGAGAAAAAAAGACTTAGTACTTACCTTGTCATAGAGTGGTCAGAGGAGATGGGATAAACCACAGTAATGCAAAAGGTAAAAAGTGCAGAGTGAAGAGGATAGCTGTATCATATAAGTAATGTAGCAATATTTTGGGAGAGTCATTCATAAAAGTGGGGTTTATTAGACAGAAATTACTTTCTCTTTCACTGTAATAAGTAATAAAAAAAGGGAACCATTTGCTCAAAACTTCACATTCATTACTCAACCCCAGTAGGTTTTTACCTCTCTGATGCATTATAAAAGTTCAAATGACAGAAAGCTGGAAAACTGAATTATTTTGTCTTGCCCAGCAATAGCCCATAATTATAATTAATTCCTAAACTGTTACAAGATGTGTCACTTTCTACTATTTTATAAACCCTGGTAGTTAATGGGATTTTTAAGTTATTACATAACTTTTTTTTCATCATTGGATTTTTGCTGGTTTGATTTTTTTTTTTTTATTTTTAGTATTAATGTAACACAGTATGTACTGGTTCATCCATCATTCAATCTTTCTGAAAGAATAGAGATGCTAAAAACATAAATGCTATAAAAAACTATCTACATGTCTTCTCCTAACACTAAAATCATGATTTTTTCCCAATGTGAGCATGTCCACCTTTCTAAAGCGGATTTCAGATGCTGAATTGAGAAGCACTTGTTCTTCTATTCCATCTGTGTGCTTGCTAAACTTCCCACATCGAAGGGCTCTTAAGCACCTCCAAGGTTAAAAAATACATTGAGGGTGACAATCTTGATGTGGAGGTAGTCTGAAATGCCTCCAAGACTATTCTAGAAATATTAGGCAATAGAGGTCAATGAGACATGCATTGCTAAGCTCCAAATATGATTACCCATACAGGAATTTTCACCAGTTTTAATTGCAGCCGTTTGTGTAAATCAATGGCTGTGCAAACCAGGCCTGGTCTCCATGAGTTTGTGTGTGCCCTGCAGGCTTAAATCACAGCAGTCTTCCAATATGAATAGAATGTTTCAAGGGCTGAGCCTAAGATGGATAAACTGCTCAAGTTTTTGTTTAATTGGATGCCTGACCACAAGAGATACTGAGGATGCAGGCTGGCTGTAAAGCTGCTGAACTTACCAGCAGTTCTGCCTCTGCAGGTTGGCAGGTACAATGGGGACAGAGATGAAAGGGTTAAAGACACTTTGCTATCAGTTTATTTTTAATGTCTTCCCTTGATTGTTTTTTGGTAAAATAAGAACCTTAGAACAATGAGAACGTGCTTTGTAATGTTTGTTGCTAATACAGTGGGGTAAACTATGATACCGCTCTTCTGTCAGTCAGCAGCTCTGCTTGGGTAATACTGCACAGAGCTCAGCACAGAACACAGGTGACAAAAATTCAGCCTGCAGAAACCACCACAACAAACACACACAGGTTAAGGCTGCAGTTTCATGTTCTGAACACACGTGTGCTACCTTTCAGTTTTGCAGTTGTGGCATTTCCAGGTTCCAGTTCACCAGACCTGCAGGTGTTTTACTTGGGAGTCCGGAAGGGAAGAGCTTTATTCCTGATATGAATCACAGCTCATGTCTTTGAGACAGGACCTGTGTATTCCTGACTTGTATGCCTTTATCCAGTATTTGAAAAGAATGGTGCAAATGAAGTTAATCATGACATCTTACATGCAAGACTGTGAAAAGAGTCTGTTGAACGCTTACTGCCACATATCTGGAATTTTGCCTTCTTTTCCATGTGAATCCCTTTTCAATCAGACGATAGGATACCATATAAGCTGGCACAAGCCTTTTGCCTAGAGGCCATGACTTCATTTCTTTAAAAAATAAGCAGAGACTCCAGGTTCCACCTCACCAATAACATCTTTAAAAGGCCTAGTTTTAGTAGCTCTAGATATAGTGTAAATAACCATTTCCTTAAAGGTAAACTGGTTCCTCCTATACTCAGCAGGGCACTCCTCGGAAGCAGTGTCGGCTTACTTTTCTTTTTTTCCCATCGAGCTTTCAGGATGGAGTGTTGCCAGGTATTTTGTTTTTATGTACTGTTATTATTTGTCACACCACTCTAAACCAGTACTGGCTTTACAGTGAAGTCCTCACAACTCTGAACACCTCTCCATCACTTGTTGAGTCTCCTACACCTCTGAACTTCCACTGCAGGGAAAGTGACGGAAGGATGGTGCGTGCGGTGCCGTGCACAGTGGAACTACCTGTACGTGCAAGCGGCCGCATCTCGCCTTTGATTACACACAGCATTTGCACCTCCCGTTCCTGTGCTGATGTTCACGGTCCTGTTAAAGTTAACGTGTCCTTTAGGACTGGATGGCTGGCTGACCCCTGCGGGAACCCAAATCGTGCAAGGACGAAAAGTTTCTGAGGAAACAAACGCAACCAGAAGCTGACTCCTGCCCGCGGAGCAGCGGGCTGCTGCCTGCGGCCGCTGTACCTGGTGAGGCACCGGGCTGGCAGGCGGAGGAGGAGGAGGAGGAGGATGCACAGACATTTCCACGGCAGCAGAGAGCCCCGGTGAATTCCTTAAAGCCGGCGGCGCGGCACCGCCACCGGCGGCTGCGGATGCGCTCCGGCCCCGAGCCGGGAGAGCGGCCGGCTGCCGGGGGACACGCACGCCGTGCCGGGAGCGCGG
>VZRX01011542.1:129481-145052 GCA_013398075.1 Notiomystis cincta | reverse complement strand
TTTTTAATAATAACAACATTTCAGCTTTCAGGTTGGCCAGCCTAGCAATCAATAAAGGTGGTTGCCTTTGACTAGGTGCTTTACAAAAATACGTAGTGGATGGGTGGTGACTGTTTATTCAGAGTGATTCAACTAAGTAAGGCTAAGGGAATCTGAATGCCTCTTTAAAGATGTAGAGAGAGGCAGCTGTTTCAACAACAGGATTCATCTGCAGAGTCCCAGCCATCCACAGAGGTGTTACAGCAAGGGAAAAGAAAAACTGTCAAAATCCCCCAGGGCATTGTTAGGCTTCTGAGCTAAAGCAGGTATTCCAAGGACCATTAGAGAGGGAGGCCTTTCAGGCCTTGATGACCTCTCCTGTCTCCTTTGCAGGTCTTCCTGTAGAAGCATCAGGAATGCAACTTTCAAATTCGTTTTCCTGCATCTAGCCTTCCTGAGTAAAAATGTTTTTTGTTTAATCTTACTTACTTATTTACTTATATAGTCTCAGGATTTCGAAAGATCCTTTTCCTTTTGAAGAAGACATCCCCACATCCTGCTGTCTGAAATTTCTTTGAAGATCCATTTGCACAAGGGATGTTATTTGTTGTAGGGCTCTTTAAAAGTGTGGGAAAGGTGCTTGCACACAATGGCCAAGTGACTTTCTGTGAGCTTTGAAAAATGGAATTTAGACTTTCAAGTCACTCCGGGTAAAAAATGTATTAAGCATCTTGGAAATTTTCTGTGCTGATGCGCCCAAGTGGCTTGTTAATTTGGTTCTAAAAGAGAAAGGTATTTTGTGATAAACACTGGAATTGCCAGCCTGTCGTACATGTGGAACTTCTCCACTTGGCATCTTGTGGTAGATCCTAACAGGTGTTAGCATGTGCTTTCTTGAAACAGCACAAATGTACTCGTAGGTGTTTTAGGAATGGGGGCTTGCATCATCTGTCCTTTGAAAATGGAGGATGATCAGCCGTTGACAAACTTTTTTTAGTTAATTTAGGTATGTGCTTCCTGTCTGAGGATGAGAGAAACAGAATGTTCACATTGAAGTGTAGCTGGCCTTTGCTTTTATTGTGTGTGATTAGCTGGCTTTAACTGGAGTCCTTGTTAGCCCTGTTTCATACAGCAGGTGATGTCAGTGTTCAGGGGTATCGGTACCTGGGAGTGCTGCACTCAGAGCTCTTGCATCACAGCAATAAATTCCACTGCTGTGTTCAGGCTGGACTCCTTCACACTGGCAACATTAGAGCTTGGACAAGGGAGAGAGCTGCTTTGGGTTTTGCACCAATATGCAGCACTACTTCCTCGTTAATTTGGACCACTCACAGTTTTGGGTAGGGGAAAGAGCCCAGTTTAAGTTCCTCTTTTTGTCACACAAACCGTATTTTCTTCATTCAATTAAGTTCATCACATCTCATTGCTCTTAGTGTTTTGAGAACACGAGAAGCAGCCAGGTCATGAATACCTGTGTGCTGTTCCTCCTTCAAGGGTGCGTTTTTTTTCTGATGTTGATGTAGTTGCCAGTGAATTGAGGAAGCGCACAAGGTGTCTGTGGTGTCTCGTGCATGTGCTCACCTGCTTCATCCCCTCCTTCTCCCCCAAAGCATTAAAGTATCCTGAATTGGTCTTCAGCTGGATAATTTGCAGTACAACTCACATACTTAGCTGTGTGTACATCCTTAAGCTTTTGGCTGGGAGGAAGGAGGGCTGCAGAAGGAGTCTTGCTTTCTAAGCAAGACACTGAAGGTTCAGGAAGTGGAAGCACGTGCCATAGAAGCCAGCTGTAGAAGAGCTGAAGCTGGATTACTAAGGGCTTCCATTTGTGAGGTCTGACTGTATTTTCCAGGGGAAGAACTATGAGTGCAGTGACAAATGCTTCTCTACAGAGGTGTAACTTATGTTTTGTATTTCATTGGAGAGTATATTTCTTTTTAACTGTTTTTCTAACCACCGCAGGTATCATTTTTTTTCTTCCTTATCAGATGGCCCAACCAAGTGCTGCTAAGTACATCCTACTGTATTTCCAAGTAGGGTTCAAGACTGTGGTCATTGGCAGCTTTTGGAAGAAGTCTTGGAGCAACTTCCCAGCCTTTACGGCAGATAGGTGTCTTTTCTGCTTCATAAGATCTCCTGTCACTTTCTGGCCTGCCAGGAGCCTGATTGGCCATGTTGTAAAAGGGTAAAGAGAGCTGTATCACAGTGCTCCTGTTTCCCTGGTGTAAATATGCTTTATTGTTGGAAACTGGTTTGTTCAAAAAGTGAAGAATTTTCTTTCATGTCAGCCTTCCCTACAGTTTGTGGGAGAAATACTCTCCATCCTCTGTCTCCATTCCTCCTTTTTGCAAAATGGCAGTGTCTTTTTGCTGAGTGTGCAGTGGCTGCAGTGTTCAGCCAAAGCAGGGGGTGGATTTCTAGGGGTGAGGGAAATGATCCGTACCTCAGGGTGGATGCCGGTTACCTTGGGAGGAAGCCATGCAGATTATAAACTCTGCAGGAAGGATCTGGTGGATTCTGTAAACTCTGCGGCCTCAGTAAGTGCAGTTTCAAGCAGTTCCCAATCTCTACTTGCAAAGCTTTTGGAACTTGTAAGCTCTTTAAATCTAGTGAGTGAGGATTTTCCATGGTTCTCTTTTCCCTCGAGAAAGAAAAAAAAGCTAGAAATAAGCCGTAAGGTTATAGTCATTTTAAATGCTCAAAAGCCAACAAACAAAAGTTGAGGTGTTCACAGAACAATTAAGTGGATCAAGGTGAACAGAGATCATGCCCTGTCACCGTTGCTATTCCATGTTTAATAAATCAATAGATACGGAAATAGGAGGTAGAAGTGGAAAACGTGTCTTCATTTGAATCAACAGCAAAATTCTTTCAGGCTTCTCTGGAATAAGATTTTATGTGGGCTATATACAGCTGAAAGCTCTTGAGCATTCGAGCATGAAAGATGCCAGGAAACTTTTAAAAACTGAAATATTAATAGTGTCTTTGTATTTTTTGGTGTTTGAAATCCCTATAGGTGTAGTTACAAAGTCAGTGCATCTGTTTTAGGAGTCTGTTTGATAAACAGCAAACGGAATTTGTGATGTAATACTCTATTTTGACTAAATTCTTCCATCCACATTTTGGGCATCATTGGAAGTGTGGCCATTGTTGTGTCCTCTTCTGAAGTCTAGAGGTTGTGCTTTTACTTTCTTGAGTATATTCAGTCTGGTGAGTAGGAGGAGGACTTGTCCTTCCCAGGCCTGTCCTTCCCTGCAGGAAAAGGGGAGCGTAGAGAATTCTCCCCGAGGATGGATTTGGGGCAGAGATGGCCCCGTGTGTTTGGGGCCAGAGTTTTTATTTGCACCGTTGCGTAAGTCCTGATCTCCATAGCGAAAGATGTGGGTTAGTGGCTTTGCAATGCCACACAGGCCACGGGCTTGCCTGTGCCCATGGTCTGCCCCAGAGCCGACGTGTGCTAGCACTGCATTGTAAACGTACTGATGCCTCCCTGGGGTTGTCCTGGAGATTCAGGACAGAAGGATCTGCTGTTGCCTGACTTTCGACCTCGTGCATTGGCAGCCTCTCTCATGCTTGCACGGCCCGAATCGACTGACTTGCAGTAAATGTTTCCGTTTGTGTGCTCACTGTCTTTACAGAATGATTGCTAAAAAGTAGTATTTGGGCCAAAAATAATCTACACAGGACAAGAAGATGCCAGCAGCATGTGCAAATTGCATGCTGTAGTTACTGTCCCAGCTACTAATTCAAACAGAGCTGCACAGATGTGGATTAGGAAAGTCCAGACTGCTGATTTAAAAATTTCCACTATTTCTGGTAATGGATGTTTATGTGAGCTGCCTAGTCCAAAGACCCAGGAAATGAACTGGTGGTGGTCTTTGTTTAATTCCTGGTATACAGATGCCAAGTGTTATGCTTTGATTTCCTACTCTGTAAACTCTTCGGGGCAGGGATCAGCATTCAATTACTGAGTTTTGAAAAGCCACCTAACACACCGTGGAACCGACCTGCACAGCACTACCTCAGTATAAATGTTTAATTATAACTATCTTCTTACCCCATAGTGGAGCCTTTCCAGATACCAAGGTAGAGGCATGCTGGGAACCTGCACTGCTCCTGCTGAGGTGTCTCCTTATAAACAGACAGCTTTGGTTGCAAAGCAGCATTTGGGCAGCTCTCATAAATGCCTGCTTTGCACGTGAGGGACAGATTGTTTATTGATTTCTTTTCTAGGCAGTATAGGTGCAAGTCTTTACACATGTTCAGGGGTCTGCCTCTGGTCATTTGGTTTAAAAGCAAATATGTTCCTAGCTTTAATGTGAGTTTTAAACCATCAGTCAAATCACATCCTTCTCTCTCATTTTTGCTTTAGGTCTATATGTAAAAGTGACAGATGCCAGGGTTCTGAAATTAGGAAATTAGAAGAAACGCGGAATAGAAAGATGTCACCCCCTCAATGTCACCTTCCCAAGGCTGAAATTAAGTGCAGTTGCTGGCTCTTACCATTCACAAAGTAATTTAATTCTGTTGCCTTGAATGACTTGTGTTGTAGTTTTAAACTGAAATTCTTAAATCATCCCAAAAGTGATGTATGGATCATTCATTATGTTTATATAACATAAAAGCATATGGAGTAATGGAAACATCTAGAAATTAGACCTCCAGAGAAGACTCCCATTTTAATCAGGTTACTTACTTGGATTAAACCAACCCAAATTTAAAACATGTGGGCTCATGTACTAAACTAGTTGCACTTTCAGCACTCCAGGGGTCCGTCTGGGAGTTTATCGGTGCCTTGTTGTAGTCTGTTCCAGGCAGCTTTGCAGAAGCAGTTTGGTGTTACTAAGGTTGGAATAAGCTGATGTCAGATTTTTGTCCACAGTGCATGGCAAGTAGAGGTCAAACACTTGTACAGCCGGTGATACTATGACTTGTTAAGAATGTACGCAGCAGGTCGCTTTTCAAAACATCTTTTGAAAAGCAGCCTGTGAGAGCAGTGCCATGTAGAAGAGACACGCATCTTCCTCTGGCATCAGCAAATGGATGCATCCTATCACATTGGACTGCTGAGCATGTTTAGTCATGTTACTGTAATAAGCTCTGGGAACAGGAATGGGTTCTGCCCTGTTGTGCTTCAGGAAGATTTGAATGAATTTGACTGGTTTGTTCCAGAGAAACTCGTGTTTCTATGTGCTGCTTTTGTGCTCGGTACAGAGAAGTAAGGAGTTGAGTTTGTTTCATGGCTGAAGAAGTGTTTCTTTGCAGCGTAGGATTGCTAACATGACAGTGCTTAAATTCTTATTCCTCAGAAGCATTAGAACTAAAAGTGTGACTCCCAGAATTATCAATGTTTCTGGTGCTGATAGTGTACAGACTTGGTTGGTTTTGAGACTCTCCTCTGCCCAGATAAACTGAGTATTAGGGATCTTTCTTGTGCTTCCAGCCATACCCCTCAGGCATCTCTATTTTTCCTGCCCTGGTGAATCATCCTCCAACATACACACATGTAAATTTTAAACCTGCCTTGGTGGGGGTACCATCTTTATCCTTTTTTATTTTTTCTTATCCTTGATAGCTTTCAAAATATTTTCCAAATTTGCTGGAATGTGTGTGTGTGTCAGTATATCAGTGGCAAGTCTAGATCAAGCCAAGCACTGATCCTACAGACACTTTAAACACAGATATAATTCTGCTTAAGCAGGTTGTTCCTTTAAAGTCAAAATACTGGCATGGGCAAAAGTTAGGGGAAGTGTTTCAGGATTGGGGCCTGCCTTTAACTTTCAGAAAAACTATTCGTGACACAAGCCAGAATCTTTAACCCATGTGAGCCACAGCTCCAAACTCATCTCATCGACTTCTGACCTAGTTCAGGAGGCATTGCTCAGCCCAAAGAATTGTCACAGCTCTTGCAGCCTGAGAAGAGTTGGTTTTGAAGAGAAGTATCCAGAAATGTGGCCTTGAACCCAAACTTCTTCAATACGCGGTGTCTGCAAGAGTTAAATGAAAGTACTCCAGCAGCTCATGTGCTCTCTGTGTGCGCATACTTTCCTAATCTTGACATGGGGTCTGAGCTGCAGGCTCTGAGGGTGTATGTGAAGTTGGCTTGGCTGTCACCTTTTCACTCCCCGGATCTGGCTGTGGCTCAGCACAGGGACGCACCCCACTGCTGGGATTACTGGCTGCAGAGAGCCAGCTACCTAAAACCTGCCCCCGTGGGACTGGCTGGGCTGAGAGGTGCCCTGGCACACCCCTCCTGCCTCACAGTGCTTCCTGCCCTTGCAGGGAGCAGTAGAGGGAAGAGAAAGTGCTGTGATGGCTCCCTTTCCTGCACCTGGAAGATCTCTTGTGCACTCGGGCCAATCTGGACGAGCTTTCTGCTCCTCTGCTATCATCATCTGGTTGGAGAATAGCTGCCTCCGGGGATGGGTCCTGCTTTAAAACAGGGCAACATCTGTACAGAGTGGTCTCTTGATGCTGGTGGGCTGTCCCTGCACATGGGGAGAGGAAGGGCAGAGCACGTGTTTTTCTCCTGTAGGTGACAAAGTCCTAAGGGCAACTTGGTCTTTGGCTCTCCGGGAAGAGGAACTGCAGTTCTTTCAATCCACAGCAAGCTGTCAGAAATCCCCGAGCATTTCTGACCATAGGCTGGAAATGAAAGCTGCCTGTCTTTTTTCCCACTTAGGTTTCTTTGGAAAGGCTGCCAGTGGCCACCTTGCCCCACCCTGCAGACGTGTGGGCGGGAGTGGGGGTAGCCGGCAGGAGGGAACATCACCAGAAAGGCAGAGTGATTTGGCTCGGGGCCACGCACAGGAGCAGGAACAGCTGCCTAGATGGCCCCCGGAGCCTCACTGATGTCAGCATAACCAGCGCTCCTTAAAACACAGCACCGTGTGTGGGGGGTGACAGGGAGCAAGGCTGGGAGCAGCTTGAGAGGGTTAAGCAGTACATAAAACCACCTCCATGGTTCTTTTTTTCCACCCTCCTCTTCTAAACAAGACCTCTACTTTCTATAGGAATGGGAAGGGTTTGGGTGAGTGAGAGTTACGAGAAATACATAAAACTAAAACGAGTTACGAAAAGCAAAGAGCAGAAAGAATATGCATTGTAAAATTTGCTTGTGGCTGCAGGGTGTCTGTTTGCTTGGGTTTTTTCCTTCTAAGAGAAGTGTGGTTAGGAACTGTTCGGCACTGTTGGATAAATCTGTCTGTGCTGTTCCCTTCTCTGTCCCCTATGTTGTCTCTGAGAACCTGTCACAGTGTGACAGATCATACTGTCAAACATCATACTGTGTTTGAAGAGTATCTGGCTTGCCTTGGGATGCTGTATGAAATACGGCAGGATGTGGCATCCTGCGGGGTGCCTGTCATGTGTGCTTACTTGGCCTCCTGCGCGTGCTTGAGCAGAGGAAGGGAATGCACATCAGAAGAGCACAGTTGTTCGCAGCTTCCTTCCACTCCCCTTGGTTGTTCCAGAGAGACGGCGCTTCGCGTCACCCGCGAGGTTTACCGAATCTGCCTTTCATGGTTTGTTGATAACCAGGTTCCCTGATGGAGATGCCTCTGCATGGTTAAGGGCGGAGGGGCTGTCTCATGACTTCCATGATGTGGGATGCACAGTGCAAAATTACCCCTGTCATAGGTACTGAGCTGGATGAATGTGAGTTTTTCTTGAGCCGAAGATGGCTTTTTCCGGTTTAATAGCTAACATGGCAGTTTCCAAAAGTCACAAGAGAATCTGACGTGTAGCTGGAAGTGCTGAGGGAAGAGGATACCAGCTTTTCCAGAACTGTGCAGCTCAATCACAGAACGAGGTTGGACTGGACATGAAACTGGATTCCAGGGTGACGTGGTGATTGCAGCCTCTGCCGGCTTTGCTTCTTCCCACAGCTGGGGAGTTGATTTTCCCAGTAGGCCTGTGCCAGCATAGTCCTGCTGCTAGTCTTGTGGTGTTATCCCAACACAGAAGTTGTGCTTGAATTGCTTGCAAAGTGGTAAGCAGCGCACAAATCTAGGCGACAGGGGTGAGCCAGCCTACCCAGGCTTCTTGCAAAGCTGAATTTGCAAAATGCTGTCTCCATCAAGGGCGATGTAATAATAAGTTGCAGGGATTCTGTCTTGAAAAACAAACAGTGAAACACAGGCGTTGGGGGAGGAGGGTGTTGTGCTCTTTTATAAGGCTCTTGCTTTTTGTTAACTCAGGTCAACTTTACCAGTTGGTTTAACTTTTCCCATATCATTCCAGAATTCTTGTAGTAATTAGGAAAAATGACAGAAGGTCACAGCCCTCATATGTGGCCAAGTGAGCATCTAGTCACGTTCTTTTCAGATGGGATAGTGGCACGAAGAATTTCTTTACTGAAGGTCACAGAGGGAGACAGTAAGAGGGGCAGAAAAAGAGCTCAAATGCTGTGAATTCAGTCCTGTGTCTCCACCATTAGATCATGCTTCCTGTCTAGGCAGATGAACCCACATAAAAACCTCGATTCACAAACAGATGACATTCAAGTACTACCAGCACTGTAAAATATGGCTAGGACTAATATATTTGCTCTGACTTTCATCTTGAGTGCCTGGTGGAACACCTGTAAGTATTTACATTTTAACATGAGCTTTTGTGCTTGTGAAAGCAGACAGTTTGACAGCAATGACCTTTCACACAAAAGCCTGAATAAGTGATGAACTTCCAACAAATCCATGACCTGAACTCTGCTGGATGCATATTGAAGGCGACAAGTTAATATGGCCTGTGGCAGTACCAACAAGAGGCCTGGCTCTGTGCTGGGCTCTTCTGCTGGAGGTGGTCCACAAATGAGCCTCTAACCACTGTCACTATCCAGAGGCCTTGAAGTAAGCATGCCTGTACTCACTGGGTGAGAAACTCAGGCAAATGTTTGATGCAGAAAAATCTTAATTTTTTTTTCAAAGCTTTCTTGTCCTGCTCTGCTCTGACCCTGGATAAAGGGCTTGGTGTGTGTTGCAGAGGAGGCAGGAGGGTGGATGTGTCTCCTCATGTGTCTCCTCCCAGGCGGAGCAGTTCAGAGTTTGCTGTGTTTGAATTGAATTGAGTGGTAGTTAAAACTTCAATTACGGGCATCTCTGGAGTTGGACGTGTCTCTGCTGCAAGCACAGTAACCACTGGCTGTCAGACAGGGATGACAGCCCTGGTACAGTAACCTCTGAAATCACCCTGACCTGAATCACGTTGAAGCTGCGGCTCTGGCGACATTTCCTCAGGACTGCCCTGTCCTGGAACAAGCAGCTCCTGGTACCTGCTTCTTCAGTGAAGCTTGGATTCAGAGCAGAGAATGCCTCCTCAAGCTGACAGAAATGCCTCTGGATCTGTTGCAGAAGGTGCTTTAGTTCTGTGCTAAATTCTGTGGAGTAAGTCATGCTGGGGTTTTTTGCCTGCAAAACTGAAAACCAGAGGGAGTCCTGATTGTGTCTTATTACCAAGTCAGACCCAAAGCTTGTCAGGCCCAAGATGCTGGTCAATGTGGATTTATCAAAAGAGAGTATGGCAAGAGGGCACCTATTAATGATGCTTTCCTAATGTAGTCTACCAGCAACGTGCAGTTTCTGGATTCCCTTCAGCAAAGGGGCATTCATATAGTTACGGTATTTAGGTTCAAGAATCCTTTTCTTGTGAGCTCACCCAGTGGCTTTTTGAACCTGTACTGACACTTAGTATGTTGTGATGGTGAGTTCTGCAGTTTATCTCTGTGCTCTGTTGGAGAGGAGGAGAAAAATTGATTTTCTAAACCAGCCATTTTATGCTTTCACTTAATACTGTTTAGGACTTGTACTAAGGGAAATAGCAAGTATTCATTTGCTACCAACCTTCTCCACAGCTTTCAGGATTTTCTGGACCTCTGCTGTATCACCTCTGTGGCCTTCCTTCCAGGCTGGAATCCTAATCTGAGTATCCATTTATTATGCAGAAATTGTTCCATGCTTTGAATTACAGCGTTCATCAATGCTTTTTAAAGCTTCGGTTTGCCTTGTTAACATCTATCACAGGCACATGCCAAAAATACTTTATTTGCCTAGATATTTATTGCTGTAAGACATGTACTTGGACAGGCTTTAAAGATTTCCAGGTGCTGCCATGATTCTCCAGCAGCTTTTTTGTGAAACTTTCTCTGCGTTGGCAAATTGCAGTCAGAAGATGCTGATCGGTGAGGTTGTTTGTAGGTCTGGTTCAGTTACTTCCATCCTGATTCCTTGAGAACTGCCTGTTTAAATGGTGCTTTTCTTGCTGTTTCCCTTCCCAGATATACTGCTGGTTTCCATGAGCAATGTCCCTCTATCTCCCCACTTAATAGGAAGCCCCCCTGCTTCCTCCCTACGAATGGCAGCCTGAAGCCTGCCCTGTGTATCTAAAACCTTGGTGAATGCAGCTTACCAGAGACAAGGGACATCTGTCCTTGCTGGCTCTGGGGGTGTTTCCCTAGGTTCTGCTTAAACCGAGAGCTGTTACCCACAATAAAGTTTGCCCACTTCTCATGCCTGCCTCCTGATTTGGGATGATGACTAGGATTCAAGCATCAGTTTATTCTTGGCAGGTATCAGAGGAATTGTTTTGGTGGACTTTGAGATTTTATTTTTTGCAAGCAATACAATTTTGCTTCACTACTAACCATAGTGCTAGTATTTACTTAGTTAGATTGCTTTACAAATCAGTGCTTCCAAGGCTGCTGAAATGCAGCCGCTTGTGGAGAGTGAGGAAGGAGAGGTTTAGATCAGGTCATGCTAACCCCTTTCTTCCTCTGTGTGCTGCACATTCTTCACTGCTGACATGGCCTAAAAAGGAACCTTGGCTTTTCAAGCCCTACCTTAACCTGCCCACCAAATGATGTGTACTACTTGATTTGTGTTCAGCTGTTGAAAACTTTATTCCAACTTGCCTGAATTGGGAACTTAGTTGCAAGGGTGACACTAGTGATTTGAAACCTTCTGGTAAGGAAAGCCTTTCACAGTGAGAACTCAGTTTTATCTAGGTTATTTACTCCCTGTATTAAGCCTCTCAGGATTGATTAAATGTAGTGGTCTTAGGAGAAACAAGCCCTCTTCATCAGGTAGCACTGATTTATGATGATAATCTTTGAAGGTTGCTGTATGTAAAACCATTTTAATAAGCTGTTCAGCACTTAATACTGAGCTCTGTGGGCTCTGTGAATTATATAGCATTTGAAAGTAGCATGCATATTTGTTTGGAGAAAGGAGGCTGGGGCTGTTCTTTTAAACTATCAAGTTGTGATTGTAGGTCCGATTGTTGAATTCAGAGCTCCTCTTGTATTTCTCTGCTGCTGCTCTGTGCATTTAGTATCTTAAATTTAAATTTAATATCATAAAGGCTATGTGAGGAGCAAGGAATGGAGCCCTAGCATGGCATATGCTTTGCAGGTGTTTCTCTGCTCTGGGGTGTTAGATCAGGAAAACCTAAAAATAAACATAAAATAAAGTTATTGTGTATGTGTAAGCAGGAGGGCATGTTTATGTTTCTTTAATTAGAAGTATTTTCTTGACTGCTTGTTTTCTTAGGGTATGTATTCAAAATAATAAATATTTTAAATGTCTTAAAGGTATGCCTTAAAGTGCTAGGTCAGAAAGCTGATAAGGACTTTCTGTATTTGTCCCTCTGTCTTTTGAAAGTTCAGTTTTGGCTTGATCAGTTGTCTCTGCAGACTTACTGTGCAGCTGATGTAGTTGTGCTGGCAGAAGGAGGTGGGAGAAGAACAGGGGATGACAGGACTTCTGATTGCAATGCAGGTAGAACAGATTTTAAAAGCCTGTGGAACCACTATTAAATAGACCATTGCTCAAACTATCAGAACCATCATGTCTTCCTAGAGAGAAGCAAGGGCTGAGATGAAAAGTGGAAGAATCAAGTGGAATGCCTTTTTGCTAGTTTATCTTTGCAAGGTCCTCAAATCAACCTTGGGTGAAACAAGATGCATTGCCTGCTAGGATGGATCCTTGAATCATCAGCACTTGAATCAGTGTAGCTGGGTTAATGAATTCCTATAGACAGAGCCTAATTCAAGCTCTGCTCCGTGGGTGGGGGGTGATTAGCAATGTCTGCTGTATCTGTCATGCTATATAGGAACTGCATCTGCTGTGTTTGCTGGGCTTAGGATCATTGCTGGCTTGGAGTTGTGATGTTGAAAAACCAGCACAACCATTTTGCACTTTTTTAAAGATGCCTCATTTTGAACATGTAGGTTCTTAGCTGCCTTCTGGCTTCCAGCCTACCTGAAGGTGAGAGTGAGCATCCTCTCCATGGCTACTGTCAGTTCATGGGTATCTCTGTACTGTGATTCCAGTAACTGTAAGAGTGGCAGGCTTATGTTAATAGAGCCACTTTCCCAGTCCCTCTCCTTTTCCTTTTCCCACTTGCCCCTGTCTTTCAGGTACATTGTGGTGTTTGCCTTTAAAGGTTGTGTTTAACACCACTTGTATTCAAGCATCTTCCCTCCACCACTTCAAGGCAAGTATTCTTCCAGGTATGTGACTGCAAACAATGCAGAGGGAAAAATCTCAATGGAGATCTGTTCTTGATGTTTTTTATCTCTTTGAAGATGCATTTTTTTAAGAGTCTTTTGATATTTAGGTATTTCCTCCCTGCTTTTCCTTTTCTGGTGTGTCTTTGCCTTGGTAACTAAAAAAATTCATAATGACACTGAATTAGTGACTTCAGAATGGTTTCCCTGGCAACTTAAATGGGCATTTGACATCATAGGATGAAGAAGCAGTAAAACCAGCTTGAAGAGGTTTGGTTGTTTGGGTTGGTTTTTTTTTGTAATTTGTTTACCCCCTCACCTCTAGCAGTTCACTCCTGTTGTAATCTTCTGAGATGCTGATACAAGGGTTTGTGGCATTGCACTGTAAGCCTTATCTCTAAAATGTTCTGAATAGCCAGTCCTCTTTAATTTTTTCTGTCTTTGAACAATCATACCTCACCAACTTTTGTTTTGCTCAGTAAAGGGGAGGCAAGTCATAGGCTTTCCTTTGCATGGGAATGAGCAGCTGAAGGAAAGGAAGAGCTTCTGGAGAGATGTTGACCCTCAGTGCAAGCAGCCCAAAACTGCATGCTGTTGTTACCAAGAGGCTTGAGAGTTTTGGCTGCAAAGGTAGTCTCATCTTCACACCTTATCACACATTCTTTGTTTTCTCTCTTGATGCAAATCTTGTTATTGTATTAGCTTTGTAAAAAATTCTGGAAATCAAGTCTCCTTTAGCTGTTCTTTCTGTTTCCAAATTAATTTCTATCTTGAGAGAGTATCTTTCTTAATCATGCTTGATATTGTGTAAGGAGATCATGTTTCATCACGTAAGATTGTGGTCCAGGTTTTATTCTGACTGGACTGGTACAAATCTGGTGCAGCTTCGCCAGTGTTGGTGTGTCTTCTGTGGAAGAAGTTGGTTTGAGTAGCCAGGGACAGAGTATCAATCACAGCCCAGAAATACCAGCTTGAGGAAAATAAGAGTGAAGACTGATGTAGGTTTTGTTGGAATGCCCAGGCTTCTATTATAAGATATGAAACTAAACATATGCTAAAAGCCAAGTAAGTACAAAGACTGCAACAGCATATTTCCAAGAAAATTGTCTTGTTGCAGAGGGACATGGACTGCAAAAGGGCCTTGTGGCATCTGCACATTTAATACAGGCTCTATCAGTAGCTATCATCGGTTACAATAGTCCCACTTGTTTTTAGATTTCTGCAGTTATTTTTTTGTAACTGTTTGGGGGAGTAGCATATAAAACAGGGCAGCATGTAGAAATCTAAAACTCCAGCCAAAAGACACCTCCTTTTTGTGTCTATGTGTTGCAGCTGTCTATCTCTTGGCAGCAGGCTGCCTGTGTTGAATGTGAGGTTTTAGCACTGAAGCGTGGAAGAGAGAATTAAGGGGTTCTGAACTTAAAACATTCTTCTTTTCTAGAGAATTTCAGTTCCTTACCATTGCTTAGTTATTTTGGAGACTGTAGGGTTGGGTTTTTTCCTTTCGGTGACTCCTTATATTCACAGTATGATAAACTGAGACAGGTTGCTAACTCTTCATTTTCCTCAGTTGTTCTGCAGTTTAGTAATCAAATGAATTGGAGGCAGTTGCATGGATACCCAGCTGTGAGGAAAGGCAAAAAAGAATGCATGCATGTATTCTGTTATGGGTAGGAGAGGAGGAAAGGAGAGACTTCACTTTTTTGCCATGAAACACTTTTGTATAGGCCAGATAAATGCTTTGTTAGAGGGATGTCAGTATGGGACATTTTGTTTCTGCATAAATTATGGATAACATCATAACACCTAGGGCATAGTTACACCTTTTAATCTCCCCTTGTTCCACCTAGGAAGGCAGAGGATTTTATGAAATGAGCCAGTGTAGCTTCCCTCCATCAACTCAACTCTGAGTTTTTGCATTTTGAAGGAAGCAAATGCATGCTTTTGTACGAAGCAAGCAAACTGAAAAGGGAAAAGTGTAGTAAGGCACTGTGAGACTTTCCATTAAAACCTATTTTTTTAAAATTACTTTGTGCATTCAGTTATGCAGGTGTTGTCAGAATAGAGAATGGAAACTGTGTACTCGATGCTCTGAGAAACAGGGTTTGGGTGCTGATCTCAATCTTCCCTGTAGACTTAATCCATGCCTTTTGCCCAGGGTTTTCATTATCCCAGCGTGGCCCGAGATGCGGTTTTCCTTGCAGCCGAGACCTTTGTGTTGCTGTGGTTGTTACATCTGCCCTGGGCGAGCAGAGAACGCCAGCACAGGCAGTTCCATACGCTGGTGGTACTTGGTACTGCTGCCTCGCTGGCGCGGGCTGGGCTGCTGCTCTGACTTACAAAAGTACGCCTAAAGTTGTTCAGCTTTTTCGTGCATGGATGAAACCAGACTTTTCGCTTCATGGAAAGCGTTCAACCTTTCTGAATCGTGGAAGTTATGCTGTGCAAAGGCCGTGCGGTGGTGCCTGAGCAGGTTTCGGCTTTCTTTTTGTCGTCGCTGCTGCTGTTGTTCATAACTTTTCCACGTAACTTTAAAGGCCTTGCTCTTCGGGAGGCTGGTATTGAGAGGAGTGGAAATCATCGCGGGGAGAGGAAAAGGACAGGCTAACCTTGGCACCTGGGGCCTGGCTATTATGTTGCACTTCCTCTGCGGGGCGGCGCGGGGCGCGGGGCCGCCGGAGTGATGTTCTCACAGCAAATGGAGGAAGTTCCTCCAGCAGCAGCAGCGCTTCTGGATCTCCTCTCGCCTGGGGGATGGGGCAGGGTGCTGAAAGAGGGTTATACAAAGCACCGAGGGGAGGGGGTGGGAAAAAAAAGAGGGAAAACAACAACCCGGATCCTTCAGCTACGTGCAAAGATCGGCAAACTTTTCGCAAATGTGAATACTTCGCGTATTCACCGTTTTGGGGAGGGGTTGGGGAGCAAGAGAGTGTTTCTTTCCCTGGCGCTGCTGGCGGCGGGGAAGGTACCACGGGAAGGAGCCGGGAAGGATGGAGGGGGGGCGGCCGCTCCTCTCTCGCTGGTTGCTGACTAAACAGTTCTGTCAGCTGGCAGTCGGCGCGGCCTGGGGATTTGCGGTAGAGCTCCTGGGGG
>VZRX01011542.1:97210-119715 GCA_013398075.1 Notiomystis cincta | reverse complement strand
CCCTTGCTGTCTTAAAAAAGGGTTGGCAAAATATTTTGATAAATGCATCAACTGCTAAACTGTTGGTGTGGGTTTTTTTTAAAAAAAGAGGAGTCTTCGCTCAAGCATATGTTTCCAACACTTTAATCTTTTATGGACTGCATACTTGCTGTGGGAGTGGAAGGGGATGTTGCAGGCTTGCTTTCAGTGTACTTGGGAATCTTTCCCACAGCATGCAAACTCCCCAGAAAACATGTGAAACAGTGGCCTGGAAACCAGGAAGTTTCTGATGCCTAGCACTCATTGCTCTGAGGGATTTGCTGTGCTCTGGAGGTCATGGAATAATCTTTCTTCTTTGTTGGCTTCTCTAAGTTTATTTTACACATGACGAAGGGGGGTGTGTGTGCTGCCGAGCTTTTAGGGGTTCTTGTTTCTGAAGCATGTGTTTGCTCCTGGTTCGTTTGTTACTGCGCTCTCATGATTAATATATCTGCTGCTTAAAATGGCTACTGAGCCACCACCAAGTTCTTGTCACTGGTTATCGACTGCTTAACCCCTGTCAAAAACCACCCAGCACAGCTTGGAATTGATGCTTTTGTTGCTTAGCAGGTTTATTTCTGATCTTTGGGCTATTCATGAACCCTGTGAATACTGTACACAGTGAAGACATAAATCTGCTGTGGTGATGATGGCATGTCTTGGTGCTGTGATTGCTGCTGCTGCTCCCACACTGCACTCTGGTTAGATTTGTGCAGCGTGCAATCTTCCGGGTATGTGTCCTGAGGTTTGGGGCTTTTTTTTTTGCTTTGTTTTCTCACCCCCTTACCACTTTGAGTAGTTTTCTTTTTTTTTTTTCTGACGAGTTGCTAATGTTGAAAAGCAGTGATAGAGGTGAGAAGTCTGGCACCTGAGGGCTGATGGTCCTGGTGAGTTGACCAGGAAGATCCAATTCCCTCCAGTAAAGAAACTCTGCATCCAGTTTCAGTCTCTGATGAACTCAGCATTTTGTTTTCTGGCGTCTCCTTTCCGTGTGCCCATGTTTGTACTGGAGTGTGATGGAGCGTGAAAGGAATCAGGGGAGAGAGAAGGGGCTGCAGCTTGGCTTTGGATGCCGAAAGAAAAACAACGAACAACCTTGACCAAAAGGAGAGTTAACCGGTACATGCCACAAAACAGGTTAGGCAGGACACAGAAGCCAGATACGAACCTTCTTCTGTGCTTTAAGGCATCTTCAGTACACCCTCCTCCCTCTCCCCTTTCAGGATTTCCCCCCTCCTCCCCGTTATGAAATAGTCCTGTGCCAGCTGGGTTTGGACGTGGGGCAGGCGGGTGGTTGCAGCGCTCGCTCGCCTGCTGCCAGCTGTTTCTTGAGAAAGAGAGGGTGCACTTGTCCGTGCCCGTCATCCCGTGGCAGAGGCAGCGCTCGGCGTGGCATGTGCCTCTGTGTGTCCCTCGGCCGGCTCGCCCTGCAAACAGCCCCAGCCGAAATGTAGCGGGGGAGGAAGAGCAGCAAGGAGACAGGGAATGCTGGCGGGTGGAGCTTGGAGGGCTGATCCTCCACGTAGTTAATCATTACTTGCCACATAACCTGTTCCTGTTTTCTAGAGGTTTCACTGGCACCCGCAGCCAGAAGCACATGAGGAATATGTGACAGACTGCTTTCGGAGCAGGATGGTTTGCCTTGCAACAGTAAGCCCAGCATCTAATACAAGACATCATTTCTTCTGTAACATGTTTATGCCTAATCATTCAGTAAACATACCATATATAGTCTGGTTTGTGCTTGCTCTAACACCCCGCTGCAAGGCGAATTTGCTGGTACCACACAGATTCCTTAGCTCCTGGTAACTGCCTGACAAATAGGATGTTGCCATATGTAACATAAATATTCCACGCAACTGGAGTTTTTTACACTCCTGCTCACAGCATGATTTTTCTGACAGTGACAGTCTGAAGTCTGGCACTTAAAAATGGAGAGGATTGCACAAAACAAGGTACCTTATCAAAGGATGGACCAGGTCCCATGTGCACATTTTTTTTTGCAGAATAAAGCTTCTCCTAAACATCAGATGTTTGTGTTTACGAATCAGCATTTCTGGGGATGTTTTTTTTCTTTCCTTTTTCTCTTCTCTCCACTTTAAAGGCCTGCTTCATCCTAGGTGATGGATCTCAAGTTAAAGCTATGGTTGACTGAGAATTTTCTCTTTTCATTCTAGCATCTTTTGTAGAATTTCCCCCTTACTCTTTCTTTCTGTTTACCCAGTGCTAGCAGGGTACTAGGTATGGCAGAAGGCATGAAGTGCAGCACTGTGGCTGGATTCACAGCTAATCAGCTCTTACACACGGTTTGCCTTCAGGTTTTTTTGCTTGTTTGTTTTTAGCATTGTGAAATTACTTCAGTAACATTCTGACTATTTCTGTGCTAGGCAGAAGTGGCTCAGGAAAATGAGATGAAGCCTTCCTACCTACACCAAGGTGGGGTTTTTCCCTTTTTGTGCCTTCTACATCTTGTCCTGTTCGTTGATGTGTGAGAAGGCAGCGCAGTGGTGCGGACCCCAGATAACCTTGCTCAGAGTGTTCTGGCTGTCTGCTTGGTGATGGCTGTTAGTGCCTGAGTTCAGCAGTGCAGCGACTGGCAATGCCTCCTGTTCCACTGGGATGGTTGCTTAATCAGTTGCAGGTCCATACAGGTGGATTTTCCTATAGTGACTTGCTCTTTACTTGGGCAACGCTTCCAGAAGGGAAGCCTTTGCAGGGGGGAATGTTTGGGCGTTACATAAATGGACAGGACATGCATTTCTGGGACTCGTCTCTCATTGGCCTGGTCAGAGTGAATTATGTCTGACTGCTTGGCAGTTAATTGGACCATCCTTCCCATTTCCTAAGCTGATAAGCCCCTCACTGTCTGCCTCAATCAGGCTTCTTTGTTTGAGAAGTTACTAATGCTGCAGAAGAACAGAATAACTACTTTCCTGTAACCAAGTGAGGGGCTCTGATCGATAAATCTATGAAGATTCACCTTATTTCTTCAGCAAAATCCTTTCACGAGGCTTACTTGTACCGTAACACCAGTAGCAGTTGGCAGGTACTGAAAAGTAGGTATACGTACCTTGTCCCTTTTTGAAAGAATGGTGTTTGTGATTAAGTGTTCCTGTGAGCACCTTTTATTCTGGCAGATCCCAGTAGCTGTGCTGAGTACCACAGGGGTCTGTAGATACCTCTCCATCAGGATCAGGTCTCAGAAATGGCTTTCTTTGACTACAAAGCCTTCAGACTGGGACTGTCTGTCTTGATGTGTCTGGATGGTGCCTAGCTTAGAGTGGGTGTTGCCAGAAGGTGAGTAATAAATGGTGATTAATCGTCTCTGAGCTATGGATGTTTGTATGAAAAAGCACTTGGCTAAAGGCTGTGCTTCAGCAAGCTCATCAAAATTAACCACACGGGAGACAGTAGTATAGCATCCCAAAGGCCTGATTCTTCTGTCTCTTGACTTGTTTTGTTTTGACTTCTGTGGATTTACTAAATCTGATTGTGGAAGAAACATGGGTCCCTTTGTCTTCAAATATTAGTAAATATCAGTTGAATTATATCAGTGTTACAGATTGCAGATGGGCTGTGAGTGATACAGAATCAGGGTGCATGAAAAGTAAACACCCTTTTGTTAGACTGTTCAGATAATCCTTTTAATACAGAGGTGTGGTTGTGAACCTTACAGGCAAGCATCCTTGTGCTCGTACCATTGAGTCTGTGATACAAATGCATAGGAAAGATACAAAGGTACCAATTCCTGTGTTAATTATAAATTGAAGTTGAAAAGTAATTTTATATTACAGGAGACTATCTATCATTTGCAGTCAAAAAAGTAAATAAATATAAAACCTAAAGCTGTTGTGATTTTTAAAGTAGTTCCCGTACTGAGTTTACATACTTACTTGAGCAATGCATTGCATCTGTGTGATTGTACAGTTATTTCTAAAACTTCCTGAAAAGTAGGATTCATCACAAAAATCTTCCTTCTCCCTCCATCCTTCAGCTGTTTCTGGCAGCTTTCAGGGCCTCAAGCACACAAGGCAGGTATTGCAGAGTTTGTTCCTTGTACAAAAGTTGGAAGGACTGGGACTTTTTGTTCTTAAAAATCTTTCCAAACTGGGGTTTGTTTTGTCATAGTCATAGAGGATGTACTTCCAGGTTGGTGGTGTTGAGTCCCGGGATGTCTGTGGCATTGCGGGAGGGTGATAAGAGGATACAGTCACTGTTGAGTTAGGATGGCTCTCAGTGGTGTTCTGTCATTACTCTTTGTTATGCCTGAGAAATGTAGGAGCCCAGGTGAGCTGAATACTGGGCCTGGTCCATAGGGCAGGATCTGCCAGGGGGGCTGAGAGAAGCAACCACCAGCAGTGGCCAGATCACATCCCTTCCTCTCAAGGACTTACCTGCAGTTGTCAGACCCCAGGCAGGTAGCCAGAGACTTCTCCTACTGTGCCTTCTTTTATTAGCATTCTTATTGCCTGACAGCATCCAAAGTGATGGGCGGAGTATTTGCATTTTGGATTTTAAAGTTTCTGGAAGAGAGTTTGTGATGTGTGTCCTGTCTGAACATTACCTAGGCTGGTTCCAGACCAGCCAGCAGACACTGATTCAAAGGCCTTGCCGTCTGCCATGGGATCAGCGAGCCTCAGGCTTTCTGAGTGGAGGCGATGAGGAGACGAGGGGGAGGAGGTGTCTGTGTCTTAAAAAAAAAAGGAGTTGAAAAGGGAAAACTGGAGAGCAGGCAGCTCGTCGCTGTGAATTTCTCAGGAAGAAGGAATCTGTGTGCCCAGCGGCCGTGGTGATGGCGCCCGTGTGCACCGGCACACACCGGCGTGGCTGGGGCAGAGCAGCACGGGTAGGCCGCACTGCCGCCCTGCCAGCCGGGAACGCAGAGGAAGCACGAGGCAGCTCGCCTTCCCTCACAGCCATGAGGGATGCAGAAGCTCAGGAAGTGTTCAGCCTCACAATTAGGGCGACTTGAAGGAGAATTAACTGCTGGGCCTGTAAATGAGCTGTGTGTTCATGTGTGTATAGGACCTTAAGCACAGAAAGGTTTGGGGTGAGTCTGGAAAGGGTCCATGTTTGAGGAATGTAGTTATTCTGGCTTCCAAGGTACTTTTTTTGTGTAGACAGCACGGAAAACGATTACAAAAACAAGTATTGCAAGACACTTAATGAGATGGGAAACTGGCGGTGTTAAGGCTGTGGCTCTGGGGCTTGTGTGATTGTGAGAGAATTTCAGCTTTTTTCTCCTTCCTTTCTCCAAGCTTTTCTGAGTTGTGAACAATCACAAGTGGAGTTTATCTTGCGGGCTTAAAGTCAGCAACCCCAAAAATGCATTGAAAATCTCTCTTGACTTTCAGAATGAGGGTCCAGGACAGCAACTGGACTCGAGGAAAAAAAGGTACTTTAAAAGTTTGCTGCCAGTTCCACCTGTTTAGTCTCAGACCTCATCTGCTGAGATGTCACACTGTTTGCTTTCACTCTTTTGGAATGGGGGTGACTGGGGCTGACCAGACCAGTTTTTAGGGAGCTTAGTCAGCTTCCTAATTTCCAGGTGTCATCAGGGACACCAGGGGCTTTTCCAGAGAAAGTCATCAGGGAGAGAGGAATGGAGAGAGAATGTCAGTAAGTTGCTCTGCATGAAAGAAGCTGGGCTGCCAGGAGGATTTCCAACTGGAGATCACCAGGCAGCTTTATTACTGGCCCTTTTTTCTCTTGCATATGGCTGTACTGAGCTCTAACCATTTGTGCTGAAACACTGCATGTCAGGTGTTTAGCTTCAGGCCACATTTGCTTTTGAAAGAAAAATAAGTAGTAAAAAAAAAATTCTTCATCCATTTCTGAGAATGAAGCTGGGGGAAAAGTGACTTCAGGTTTTGAATTACTTTCATGTCCCCTTTTTTACGGAAAATAGAAAAAAATCTACAGCAAACTTTGAATCCTTAACAAGGGGTAGAAAGTCTGACCTGTTCTTCAAGTTCTCAAAGCTGTAATGCAGGGGCATTGAGATTTGATAAAAACAAAATGGGTGGGAGATTGGAATTATAGCCATCAATTGAATAAGTTATCTATTACCATAGCTGATAGTGGCAATGGTGATTTCTCCTGTGTGGTCTGGTCCCAATATGTGTTGTAAGTCAGAAGTAAAAAGGACTGTGCGTGATCCAGTGAAAGCCAAGCATCCTCATGTCTGTCTTGCTCCAAAGCAGAGTAGGTCATTTCAGCTCTGTGGAGACTGAACTTGGTAACCTTGAGTAAGCAATTTAGTGATTTTATATATATATATATCTCTGTCCACTCTTTCAGGTGGAAAACACACATGGGGGAGTGCATGATTGTTTCTCTTGCACTGTGATGTACAGGTGTAAGTATAGAATTCCTCGTTGAGGCATTTGCTGGTGTAAGATGAAAACTCTGTTCTTGTGAATGTGCTTTCCTCTGTAGGCTCTTCTGCTTCATGTGGAGTAAGGGTAGCTTGAAAGTTGTCTGACAAGATTTGCACTCCTTGCCAAACACTACTGGTCTCCTAAATAAAAACAAAAGCCCAGAAGTTTGTAAATATCTGTGCATGTGATGTAAACAAACTTCTTGATTCAGGGACCACTACTGAAGCTAATAGTTCTCTTCCATAGAATGAACCTATTAGTATCAGTGCATTAGCAAGACTGAGGCCTTGATTTGTAATGAGCCCTTAAGTGTAATTTGCAGTGGCCTGTTGACTGTATCTTACTAAGCTGCTGTGGGTGCAGAGGGAAACAGATTGAGGCTGGAGTAATACTTACCTTTGCTTCCAGACAGAAGTATTTAGAGCAAAAAAGGAACGTGCCACACCTCTAGGATCTCCACTCAGCTTTCCTGCAAACCTTGGCCACAGAGAATGAAATACCCTCGGTGCTCAATACACAGGGCAAAGACTACTGCTATATTTAAAAATATGTATATGAAAATGGAACTGGAGGCTATTGCAAAGCTACATTTGCAGGTATCGTAGCAAGGAAGTTTTTAGAAACCAGACCTGAAAGAATTTGCAACAGAGAGTTTCTCAGGATACTCCCTGTCATTGCTCATTTGCTTTGCTGAAGTTTTAGAAGAACCCCTGGTTTCTGTAGCTATGCCTAGCAATAAATTACTTTATGGTTTTGTTTTGATTATATACCATGTATATGTATATCTTTCTTGATTATGGAAAGGGGAACTTTGGAAAGAGAATTTTAAGTTCTTTAACAAGACACTTGATTGAAGTTATTTATTCATCTTAAGCATTCCAGAGCAATATTGAATGGCTCTGTCCACTTCTATTTTGAGGAACTCCTCAAAATGAAAGAAAAATCCCTTTTTTGTTTGTTTTCCAAGGCAGAAAAAACTGAATTTAAAAACACCTTAAACAGTTTAATGATTCTTATGCCATTTCTTGCAAACTTCTCCCTTGCCCTTGAGCCCAACCACTCTGCCCCTCTCCACTTGCCCACAGAATTACCATGCAACTAATTTTAGAGGTGGGTTTACACATTTGTTTTAAAAATGCTGCTGTCTCCATCTCTGGTAATCCACCAGGTGGAAGCAGATGTGTAGAATATCTGTGTATGTATTTGTAAATCCGGATTTGAGCAGATTTGGTGTTTCTAAGCGGGCAGTGTGTGTGCAAAGACAAGGGAACCCCTGGCAGTGTAGTACCATCAGTAAAGCGAAAACATGCAGTTAACCACCAGTGGGGTTTGTTGGTGGTTTTTGTTTGTGCAGTGGGCTGGGTGACATTGTATTAGCCAGTTCTTCTCAGGCATGGTTAGACATCACTTGCCTTGCTGTTCTGAATTACTGTAGGAAGAAGGGTGTCAGGAAGGGGATGGGGAGAATAAGATAAAAAGTGATTACTTAGAGATGGGTGCTCTTCTTGTACTAACAGAAGTTTTGGTGTCTTAGCCTCAAGTGTGCTTTTCTGAGCTACAGACTTGTTCATCTGATGTCTTCCTTGTGTCCATCTTCCCATCAACCCCCCTGGCATCCCAGTGCCTCTCTGCTCTTGCAAAAAATGGCGCCTTAGAAGTTTGGGCAATATCCCTGTGGTGTTTGGCCCTCACAGTGATTTTGCTTTGAGTGCATCTCAGTTGGGAAATACACTAAAAGTGCTAAGATTTTTATTTTGTTTGGTTGAGGGATGGCTGGGAGGGCAGGGTGAGTCCACGTGGTGTCAAACAGGAAGGTGATGTAGCTCAAAGTGACCTCGTGAAAGCATCCCTCCAGTCTGTGAGTCTTCTAAAGGCAGTCATTTGGAAAGGGGCTGTGCCATCCAGGTTTACAGTGCCTGCTGTGTTTTGTATAACAGAAATGCTGTGGTTGTGTACTGCTGCAGGGTTTTGTTGTCCTTCTACAGTTTTTGTTGTTGGTTTCTCCATTGACCTGTTGCACTAAACTTCATGTCACTGCCTGACAAAACTGGGCTCTTAATAAGTTAAAGTTTACTTACACAGCAAAGCCTGGACAGTACAACGTGTTGAATATATATTGGATGAAATTACTTGTACTCTTTGAGCTTTGCTTAATTCTGAGCATGTTATAGAAACAATCAGGTTGCCTAAAAGTGAAGATATTTGCATTTTAAGCCCAGAGTTGCAAAACTGAGTCCTGTACTTGTACTCTGTGCATGTTGGGACAAAAATAAAATGGAGGAAGAGCTGAAAGGAGCCTTTTGCATCACTTTGAGGCCCAGTGGGAGCTGAGGGTCATGATCACTCCGAGAATTAATCAGTTCACTAGAGAATATGATAATACAAGGAAATGATGATATTTCAATAAGGTTTTTGGGCTTTTTATTAGTAGCAGAAACTTTAAAAAGAGAGCAAGAGAAAGCCTGGGAGCAGAAGTGGCCTGGAGGGGAAATGACCAAGACCAGCTGAGAAATGCAGAGAATGGCGATTCAGAAGTGCTGCTTCACTGCATCTTTGTAGGAAACTCCTGTCTGTCTTCTGAAGGGGGGTGGGAGAGATCACAGTTTGCACAATCTCACTTCTTAATGCAGTTTTGAATAACTTGAAACAGTTCTGGGCCTTCCACTTTTCTCGCAGACTGAGGATTTTAAACAGGGAATGCCAGGCCTGCAGAAAAGTGACTGTAATCACAAATCTGAAAGCAGCATGTGACCTTTCTTGTCATTTCTAACAAGCCAGAACTTTGCAGAAATCTGCCCAGGCAAACTTTTGGTCCTGCTGTGCCCCAGTGCAATAATTATAATGCAGAAACAGCTGATGGGTCACGTCTCCAGGCCTGCGCAGCGTTATGACTTGCTACCTACATTCCATGTTTAGCTTTGAGAGATCAGATGGTGCAAGCAATGTGAGCTAGCAGTGCCCGAGGACATGCAGCCGGGCAACACGTCCTGTCCCTCTGCGGCTTTGGTTCCTTGTCTCTGCTGCTGTCCCATCCCATCCCCTCAAGGTGATGCATTTTGCACTAAATACCGCTCTCTCTAGGAGGTCAGCTGCCCCTGTGGAGGCATGTGTGCCATTCCCACTGTGCTGTATGTTAAATCCAAGGGCCCAAGGTTTGTAAATATTGTCTCTAAGGTACCTGGGGACTCCAGGTGAGCTGCTTGCCCTTGCTGGTGGCTCTTACATGTGGCACACGGTGGCAGGCTGTTTCAGCATTGTTACTGATGTGATTTAATGAAGCATGAGTGGTATTGGAGGGGGTAATTTTTGTCTTTGTGCATGGGGGAAAGGTCATTGACAAAAGTTTACAAACAAACAAATGAGTTGAAAATTAGGCTTAATTCAGCCATGTGTGGGAAGGGAGGTGGATATTTTTGTGTTCGTTTTGTGCTTAGCACTGTGCAGAAGTTACACCCAGTCCTACACCACCCTAGGAAAAAATGGATAGGTAAGCAGAAAAGTACTAACTTAACTCATTGCCTAAGACTGCTTTTGCTCTCTTACTCTCCTCATCCAGGGATGCCATGAGAGAGGTGCAGCAGAGACATTTTAATTGTGGTAGTTTATTTTATGGTGAACTTACTTTCACTGGGTTTAATCAGAAAACTGAACTTCAGGTAGATTTTTAAAATGTTTTTATGGCAGAGATGTTGCAAGTGAGCTCTGAGTTGGAGAGAAGGGAGCGGGGGGAGGAGCAGGAGGAGGGAGTCTGGAGATGGAGCCAGTTGTGGGTTTGTTCCACTACATCTTTTCATCTTTCCCCGGTACTGCAGCACCGCGGGAGTAGAGTTACCGACAACATTCTTGCTCAGGTCTCTCATCCCTCACTCAAATAGAGGGTGTAATTTGACTATGTCTCAGCTCCCATGTGTGAAGGCTGTTGATGAAACTATATGTATGTGCATTTTTAAGTGCAAACAAAAAACAAACCCAAACAAACGCAAATCTCAAATCAGATCTGTTCCATGATCCTGGATCACCGTGTGGTTGTTCAAACTCTAGGACTGGCATGAGGCCGGAGGGAGAACACGTGGCCAGAGCTGTGGGGTAAAGTGAGGACTGGCAGTCTGTCCTTCTGAATGACAGCGTGGCTTACATCAGGTTAAATCAGTCTGTATGCTGCAGGCTGAGGCAAAGCAGAATGGATTAAAAGCAGGTTTTCACTTCTAGCCTTGCGTTTCCTGCAGTCCTACATCAGCTTGTGGGGGTGCATGTATTTCTGCATCCCAGCTGCCATGGAAAATGAGACATCTTCTCACAGGACAGTTCTCATAGTCAGTATTTACTGAAGTTTTCCTATTTGAGGGGCTGTGTCCACAGCTGTCACGGGTGGTTTGTGAATCTGGTTTTTTGCCTCCTGCTTCTCCGTTCCTATCAGCTGTTTCCGGCTGCACACAGGTTAACAGTGAGGCCTGCTGGGCTGCTTAATGGGGGGCCTGGCCCTGCCTTTGGGCTCATGCAGAACATTTCTATTGGCCAAGGTTATCTCCTCCTGACCTTGTAGCCAGAATTCAGCCTCCCGTTGGCACGGTAATTGTGACAAGGAGGGCTTCTGAAAGAATTCCTAAAGGCTGGAATATCCTTTCTGGTTTTGGGAGGAGTGTGGATTTTTTTTCATCACTGCTCTGAACAGGAAAGGAAAGTGTCCTAATGTTAAGTTTGAAAATTCAGAGAAGGTTGTGTTTAAAGATTCTTTCCTTCTAAAATCCACGGTGGAGACTATAAATTTAGTATGGCAGGGGGCTGCTGTAGTACAATCCACTTCTTTTACTGTACTTTCTTGGTTGCTTGCTCACTGCACACTTGTAGCTGGCTGTACAGGACACATGGCATCTAATTTCTTCCTAGCTGTAGCCTTTTGTACCAAAATGTCTTTTACCTTGGGTGCAGTTGGTTCAGTTTACGGGGCTAAATGTGTTTGCATGCTTTTGGGATGAACAGGGACTTCTATTACCTGTGTAATGGAATGAGGCAGAGGGATTAGTGGGGAAAATGGGGAGAGAGGGAGGAGTCGAATGAGGTTTCTTTTCTTTTCTGGAGTCATCAGGCTCCTCCTGTAGCAGAGAGGGAGCATAGTACATGGAACCTGAAGACCTTTAAAGTACATGCTGAAATGGATGCTGGGAAGATACAGTACAGTGCTTGGGCACAACTCCAAGGCTCCTAAGGCAAGTAATATTTAAACAAGCTGAACAGCCCCTTTCGGCAAGCAGCAGGAAATCCAGCACTGAGCTTTGTGTTGTTGCATGGTCAGCAGAAGATAAAAGCTCAGGCTATGCAGCTGGGGTTCCCTCCTATCACTGGATGGCAAACTGTTAAGAAAAGATAAAAGCACAGAAAAGGACAGGGGGTCGTCTTATTGAAAAGCATTCCTTCATATTTTAAGCCATCGAAGTACTTTGAAATACACTGAGCCTGATGTAAGTCAGGAACAGCGCCATCAGCAGCTGTTGGGGTGTGTTGGAGCTTTTACATCAGTTGGCAGGCAAAAGATGAATTTGTCCCTCTGCTTCATCAGAGATAAGGATTTAACATGGGTAGGACTGTGATATGCATAGGTGCCTCACCAGGAACCCACAGCAGGCATGAGCTTCCCAGAACATTTTATTTTAGGAGCAAGGCGTGTAATGGTGGGTCTGCTGCTGACTGGGGGTCTCATTCTAAAATGCAATCAGCATTCAGCCATATACAGCCTTTCTGCAGCTCATCCTTGGTTAGGGACTATTTTAACAATGAGGAAGAGAAGTTAAATGAATGAGATTGGTAGTTCAAGTCTTCTAATCAGTATTTACTCTATTCCTCCCCTCCGTCCCTCCTCCTTTTTTCCTGCATCACAGCACTAGTGTCTTGGGAAAGAAAATGCTTCAGAGCATTTGTTACCAATTTAGCAGCAAGTACGTGCTCAAATTTGGGATTTCTGGGATCTGTGTGTGCCATATGTAGGCAAAATGTAGTACTTGCAAGTTCCAGTAGAAGGGAATAAACACAAATTTGCTGTTCTGCAGATAGTGTTTCTTTAATCTAATGAGACTTACATTTGTGCAGCCTTTTTGTTTTGGTAAGATGGTTAACCGTCCTCCCTAGGGTGCCTAATTGCTTATCATGAACTAATCAGTCCCCTGGGTATATGAAGGGATGAAACACTGCCAAGATAGAGCCTGTGACTTCCCCCAGAGGTGTGATAACCCTCCCAATTACCCCACCCTTCAGGGAGCTTGCTTACTGCTATTTTAAAGACCTCATTACTTCAGAAATTATCCATGTTTGGAGATTTTAGGAAATTTAGAGGGGTGTAGTTACTGAGAATCTTTTGAACCCTGTAAGCTCTCTATTTTTTATCTCAAATTTGTATTGAATATTGTTTCAAGTTTGGAGCAAAAATGCTGAACACGTTTGTATTTATGTAAGTGCCTACCTTCATAGCCCTCATGGCATGCCAGACCCGAACAGATAAGGAAAGGGCCAGTCTCTGTCTTCAGCTGTTAGTAGATAGGGATGGCAAAATCTTCTAGCTTCAGAAACCCCATTTGAAGTTCACATGAAGAAATGAGTGAAACAAATCTGGTGGTGACTGTTTTCTCATTTTTTGGTAGAATGATAGTTGCACGTTACTGTGTGTGAAATGAGTGGGTAGATTAAGAAAAGATTTTTACTTTACATTAAAAAATAATTTGAGTAGTGGTTTTGCTTGCATTCCCCTTTCAGTTTCTTGTTTTAAGTCATTCATGACATGCTTGTCTGCTGTACAGGTTGAGACGGCTACTGATTGCCTGAATTCTTCTCTTGTATCTTTTTATATTGAATGGTTGAGTTCCATGAGGCATATAAAGCTTACTACAAAACAATAGTGTTTGAACTGGAAGTGGAAAACAACTCCTGCTATTTAGCATCTGAGTGAAAATATGAGTTCTCATGTTGAGGTTTCTTTATCCTTTACTTTTGCTCTGAATGAACATAACTTTTGTGTGAAATTTAGAGGATTGAATCTGTCAGTTGTGTAGAAATAACAGTTTGTTCCTCGAAGAGTTGTAACCTAATCAGTGAATAATATCAGATTTTTTTTTATTTTGTGGTTCTTTTAAAATACATAAGGTTTTCTTCACTTCTGGTTGTAGAGTATATTCTAAGTGACCTTAGCAAGATCAATATAAATACAAATATTGTTATAGTGTGTGTTGGCTTAAAACTTTAAAGCAAGGTGATTTCATGCTTAGAATTAAAAAAAAGGTGGCTGTGTGGGCGTGTATGTTTATATGCCTGAGAAAATGTAAATGTGGAAGCATCACTCCTCAAAAGAAGTGTGACTTTCAGTATCACAGGTTTATTATTATCACACTGATTATGATATTTCAGTGTTGCTTTGCTATGTGTACATATATGAAAGTGATTAGTCAAGTTTCCACTGGCAAATTCTTTCTGTCCTCCTGCAGAAATTGGAGCGGGTGCACAGGCCACTTGATCACTTGTTGTTGTTCATTTTTCATTATTTACAGCTAGTATTTTACTCAGAATTGAGTTGAAATTATATGCAGTTCATATGAGTTTGTTTCAGGCTAATGTTTTTGTTAAATATATATCAAGGGAATAAGCAGAAGGAAATGAATTTCCCTTTTCATATGTGAATTGTCTCAAGAATTGTCTGTATCATCTGTTTGATGAAAATGTGTGAAGCCCTAGCAGTAGAATTGGTTTTTTGGAAAGAGAGGGTGGTTTTGAACTAGCAGCAGACTTTTTTGTCTGGAGGAATAGCAACTTGAAACTTCACTTACTGAAGAAACCTGTTCACAATTTTGTCTGTTTTTTTTTTTTTCCCCAGCGTTCCTGAAATAAACTTCCTGCAATTCTTTGCAGTGTGCAGGTGTCCAGACTCCCCTTTACTCATGGTCGCCTGTGAAACCCGTCAGGCAACTGAAGGCTGTACCTAAAATTCTGCTGGCAGTGCAGCACACTGCAGTGGCCCTGGTATAGTTACGGTGGACACCTTGTGCAGCCCCAGCTGTAGCATCCCCTCGTAGTCCGAACAACTGAGTATTCGGTCCAGGAGTCTACACGTGTGGAGGACTGCCTGGAGTAGAAAAAGGAAAGCTGCAGAGATTGTAAGCTGCTGCTTGATTCGTGTGGCTGTTGTGCCGAGGAGCATCAAAACTTTGCTGGATGGATCCGACAGCTCGTTGCAAAGTAGAGGGTCAGTCTTGCTGGTTATTTGCAGTTATTAACCTTAGTGGATTTTAATTTTTTTTTTTTTTTTTTTTTTTTTTTTTTTTTTTGTTTCCTTTGTTTTTATATTTTTCTCTGTATGCCTAAGAGGATTGTGGCCTTGCAACCAGAATGCTCATGTTCAGGAAACTTAAGGCTGTTCCTACTGAAGGGCTTTGAAGATCAGCAGGCATTTCCTCCAGGGTTTACAGCATTGTTGGAGGAAACATTCCCTGCAGAAGTCTTCAGGCCTATCCGCCCGACTTTGGTCATTTCTTACCTCACCAGCACGTGGATTATGCTGTTTGCAGACTGTCTAAGCTGCACGATGACCTCCGTGGATTCCTCATGAGCTTTTACAGGGCCAGGCCAGTGTACTTTGTAAAATCCGTTAGAAATGCCTGCTAGGCTTTTAAAGTCCCTGAGCACAGACTATACTGCAAGGAACTTGGGAGGTCAGCAGCTGGATATGGTTGTTGATGAAGGGGGATTTATGTGTGTGTGTATGCAGTTCTTGTTTTGAAAATACATATTTTTTTCAGGTCAGATAGATATACTGTTCCTGGGAAGGCTTCTTGTACTCATTGATAAAGCTGAGGGACTTCTGAATTCCGGAAGAAATTGATGAGCAAGATCCCTTTCTTTGCAAGCGTGCAGCAGTCCACGAAAATGAACAGATGCTGTTTCATTTTGTCAGTGTGCTGGAAGCACCTCCCACAGGTTACTTGCACAGTGTGTACTTCAAAAGAGAAAGAAAACTCCTACTGAAGAGTACCACTGGCAAGTAGCTCTGCTGTTTAAAATTTTCCAAGTGGCTTTCCTGTGCGGATCACAAGTTGGAGAGCCTTGCCAGCACTATCCATTGCTGCAATTAATTTACCTAACTAAACCAAGAAAGAAACTTTGTATTTCAGAATGCAGAGCTCTGCAAACAAGCCCAAAGGCTATTGGCTATTGGTATAAGCCAGTGGGTGTGCTCACAAAACTGTGGCACCTTGTTCATAGGTGGTGGGAGTGAGCTGTTTTTCTGAAGGCTGGGTTTCTCCTTCACGTGGAGGAAGCAATAAACCTCAGTCTGAGTGATCTTTGGTTCTCTGGCATCTGTGGTAAATATATATCTCAAATAACCCCTGGTAAAACTAAAACAGGTAGTTTGTATCTTTTAACTCTGGCTCACATACCAAGAGAATGTCAGCTGATGGTTGTCTATGCTTAGTATCACATGGAGATCATGTAGTTGGTTTATATCTGTTCCTGATTCTTAGCGCACTGTAGGAGTTGGTTGACTTGAGATCTGCTTGTGCCTCTTACAGTGTGGGGCAGATGTTGCCTTTGGCTTGTGGGTCTGCAGAGAGTCTGCCTGGCATGGAGATAGAAGCTAGGAAGGAGTGCTGCCAGTTGTCTTGCTCATTAAAAAGCTGTGTAGGCCCTTGGGGTATTGCAGTTGGAGGCTGACATTACAAGTGCCTCCTTGGGTGGATGGGAAGGTGAGGGCTGTACAGCATGCTTCTGAGTCCCTTTGCTCCAGCATCTGTCCCTCTCCTCCTTGTGGCCTCTGGGTCTCCTCTGAAAATCTCAAGCTAAAATCCCTAATTTAAAAATCTGGTTTAGGTAGGGATATGATTGTGTTTCTGAGCTTTTAAAATTATCTTGGTTATAGATTTTTGTTGTTGTTGTTGTTTGGAGGATGTGGTTGGGGGAATAGTTTCTGTGCTGACCAGAAACAGAAGACAGGAAGATAATGATGCTAACAAGGTGGGGGAGAGAAGGAGGTGTTTGTTTAGAAAAAGCCTGGTCACTAAAGCCTGTGAGGCAGAGGAACCCTGCTGATAACACAGATGAAACAGTCTGCCTCTTTCCTAACTTTAGAGGAGTGGAGCTTTGTAATAAATGGCTGCCATGTGGCAGCTGTCTCCCAGCTTCGTGAGCCTGGCAGTAGTTAATCCTGTCAGCAAGTCATGCTCCCTGGAAAAGAGCAGTGAGAAGAGCTTCAAACTCTTGAATCATTCTATCTACAAAATATTTGCATGTTGAATCTCTTTCTGCTTAAAACAAGTTTGGTAATTTGATGGAGGTTTACATCTTTAAATAACATTAAAGTACAGCTGTGTTGGCTTTTAAATAAATTTTAGAAACATGCTGAGGTATCGCAATTCTTTTCTCTCTTTAAAAAAGCCATTTTAGTTTTGGAAGGTATATGTTCCAGAGTACAAAATGTACTGTGTAGAGAAGGGACACTGTGTTGCTATCCCTGTGTGTTAAGAAATTACAGGTTGAGCATTTGAGATCATGGTTATCCTTAAAAGATTGAGGCTTTAAAATTGTTCTGTTCACTTCATTTTGCTTTTTGTATTTTGATGAGCGTGTAATGTCTCTGTCCTTTTTCTAAAATCCAAAAAACTAGAATTTTGACTTAAAAATTTTGAGATTTTGTGTAGTAGTGTACCACCATCAGATTTTACAGGCTCATGATAAAATCTTGATGGTTGACAACACTACCACCAGGAAATGGATTTAAATCCCTGTAATTTCTACTTTTTCTTTTCTCATTTTGCTGTGTTATCTTGTGAAGCATAAAATGTTTTGGCATCCTACCTGGTACAGTGCTCCAAGCAGAGAGTGTGCTGGCATCTCCTGCAAAGACAGTGTGGTTGGGCTGCAAAGGATGAGTTGGGAGCTCTGCAATAAGCAAACTGATGCTCTCCCCCTTGGGCTTGCCTGTGTGTGCTAGCATATGGATGCAGTTAGAGTGGTGAAACACCATGTGGGACATAGCTACTCCAAAAGGAGTTTTTTCCTGGTCTATTTTCAGAATGATTTTTGTAAAATCGCCTGTGCATTCAGTTCCTCTGTGAAACTCTCTTCAAATCCTCATCTTGGAGGAGAGAATTGCAACCAGAGCACCTCACAAGAAACAGGGCACTAGCACAGGAGATTTTCTGCATCTTCCTCAGTATGATTCATCCTGCCTGTAATCCCTGCAGAACCCGTCCTGCACACACACGCAGCTCTGGCTACATGTGAAGAGCAAGTGCGAGGGGGTGAAATGTTTGCTTGTTTTTCCCTCCAGAGATTGCTTTAAACCTTCGCCTCTTGTGCTGGCTCTGAAGCTGCCCTTGGCTGAGCTGCTGGCCATCAGGGTGAGGGACAGAGATGGGGACCGGGACAGGCCCTCCTTCCCTTCCTCCCTCCCCGCCTCCCTCCCTCCCTCCCTCCCCAACAGCTGCAGGCACCAATTGCCAGGGAGCAGCCCGGCCGCATGGTTTCGTGGCTTTCTTCCTCTTGTTACTAATGTGCCTCCTTGTTTCGTGATGCTGTGCAGAGGAGCAGCCAGACGGATTGTCTCCTCTCGGGGTGGGTGCCCAGGCATCTGCACAGCCAGTTGGTATGGCACAGGAGCCCCTGTTTCTTCAGTGACACCAGGGGCTATTGATGGCAGGCTGGGGCTGCGCTGCTGCTGCTGCTGCTGCACAGATGCTTGCTCTTGGCCCACCTTAAAAGGACAAGATATCCCATGGTTTAGACTGGCCATATATTGTTGGGGATGTCAGCATCTCCGTCACAGCTACCCAGCTGAGCCCAGCGTCCTGCTTCCCCCGCCCTGCATGCCTGCAGCCTCTCCTCAGTCAGAGCCGAGGGGTGCTGTAACTCAGAGTATTTGAAGGGGAGGTCTCTTTTCTTCTCTGTTACTCAGAAGTGTTTGCCATCTGGCTCTCCCTAGTGCAGTGCATCTAGCTCACCCATTGGGCCCTCGGACAAGTATCTCATTCCCTCAGCACAGTACTTGCTTAGGCACACAGGTGATGAGACATTAACCTATAGCTCCCCCCGCATCCCCTCCAGGGTTTTAAGTCAAGTGGGTTTCTCAGGGCAAAGTGAAAATGAAAAAAAACCCCAAGCAACAAACGCACAAAGCTACATTTTGATCATTTCCTCATTTTGCAATCCTTCATCCCCTCTTGCTTGTCTGAGATGGCAGCAGCAGCAGGAGATGAGGTTTTGCCTCCCAGCGCTGGGCTTCTCCAAGATTGCTGGGGCTCTCCTCGGACAAGTTGTACGTCTCCTCTTCCTTGGCCTGTTGGGCGTGGAGACACACAACAGTGAGGTTGCCCACTGGTCCTTGCTTCAGCTTCTCCCTGCCCCTCTGCTCTCTTGCCTTGCTCCTTCGGGGCATGTGGGCAGTGGTTTTGGCAGGCAGTGTGATGCCACTTGCCTGACCTGTCCTGCCTTTGCAAGATACTTCCATGCCGCCTTCAGAGCCCACTCTCTCCAGTCTCTGGCTCTACCGTGGACTCCCACTCTCTCCCACACCATGTTCCAAGGCTGTCCCTTCGCCCAGTGGGATGTGAGCCAGCCCTGGCCTGAGGGAGAGATGCAGCAACCGGACTAGGGAAGACTGATAATGTGGGGAGAGACCCCGGGCCATGTCCCAAGGAGTGCTGCCCTGCTGCAGCCAGTGCCAGCCCAGGGGAGACGTGAAGGGACTTTCTCGGGTCGCCACTTCATCTAAGGCAAATAAACTGGAGTTAAAGCCAAGAAACACATTGACTTCCTGGAACTCTGCGAGCCGTCCGCACAGCTGTCCCCACTCCCCGAACACATGCAAAGCAGAGCTTATAAGGACAGACAGTGTTGCTTTTGTGTCGCTCCTCAGCCAGTGGGGAGGGCGCAGGGGAGGGGATGTGCTGGGTAAAGCCCAAGGCCTGTCTTGTTCCGTGTTCCCCCTGCGTTGTCGTGATTCCCAGTGACTGGGGGAAGCCAGACTCCCTTCCCACTGGCCTCCTCACAGCTGTGCTGGCAGGCAAGGATGAGGATGGAGAAGTGTTTGCAGTTGTCAACATGGGAAGGAATAGAGGGATGTCTGCTTAGAGCCACTTGTTTCACTCTCCTGTTGCCCTGACTTTATTTAGTTGCCTAAATGTGGTGTTCACGGTTCCAGGTTTGTTAAGTTGTCTTCAAATCTCAATATCCTTTTTGCTCAAGCAAGCTCTTGAGGCTGACTGCAGTTTGGTGACAAATGCTTTCTGGAGGGCCAGGTACTCACCAAGAAGGTGATAGGAACAGCAGGGATGAGGAGCAGATATATCTTTGGTCAGATGAAGGAGTGCTAAGGTATTAGAAAAGTCTCAAAATTCAGCAGCAGCTGCTGATTCTAAATGCAGCCATCGGTTATTGCAGTTCTTGCAGTGCTGTGTGTTCTGTGTGGCACTGCCATCCCCAAAAAGGGCAGTGCTGGTCAGGAGCTCAGTGCAGGCTCAGATCAAACTCCATGAGGTGATTACCAAGTGTACTGGGCTTTCCTGTGGGGAGCCAGGGGGCCATCAGGTTTCGCTTTTGCTCTTGATGCTGGAGCAGCTTTTGCCTGAGTTCTCTTTCCTAGCCTGGCAAGACCACAGGCTCCTGCGTGAGAACTGTTCCCACAGCACATGGCACTTGCAAAAGGAGCAAACATGGCTTCCCTCTTCAAGTTAGCAAATGGAGCACAGGGCCAAGAGGATGGGCATGAATTCATTTTGTTTTAAGGCTGCCTGGTAGCTGTGTGCATTACTGTAAACCAGTTGGACCGTAAAGGTGAATTTCACCCAGGAAACCCCTGCTTTGCTGGTATGGTGTCTCATTGTTACATTAGCACAACTTCCTTGTTTTCCTTGTATTGCACCAGTGTAATGCCAGAGTATCACGGTGATTCAGAGTTGTTGTTCACTAAAGGCATTAGCTGAGTTCAAATTCTGGTATACTTTATGGAGAGAAGCTTCTGGTCATCTGAGCCAAAGTCCTGAGGAGCATTACTAGTCCCTAAGTCACCAAAAAGTGATTTTCAAAAGCTACATAAAAACTAAATGCACACATGTATCCCATCATGCTTGCAAGGAAATAGAACAGGAGGAGTAAATATGTTTGAATATTTAAAATTTAGCCTGTTAGGTGTTATAGCAACAGCATGCAAAATAGTCTGGAAATACAGGGATCGTCTTGGTTTTGTTTAGTGCTTCTTCCCCTGTCCCACTCCCACCAAAGATTGTCCCTAGCTCAGTTTTAAGGCATGGCCCTGAGCATGTGCTTCACTTGTTTATTCCATGTCTGGGTGTATCTGTCTGTGTACAAGTTAGGCAGAGGGATGTTGTAGACTCACAGGGTTATTTCAAGAGGCAGAGTATTACACCTGCACTAACACAGGTAAAATGATTGTATCATTTATCTAATAGCTCAGAGGGTTTATAGAAAGAGAAGAGTCTGTCATCTTTGGTGCTCAGAGAGTACCCTTCAATAGATGTTGCTCCTTTTGGTTGTTGTTTTTGTGTTTGGTTTTGTTTTCTTCGTAGAGGAAAATGCTACTTACAGGTGCAAGTTTTTTAGGTGCCCCTAAAAGCTTAGGGGCAGCATTCTTAGTTTTTTACTGTTAAGTGAGAGAGTAGCCACCAGATACTCCCATGCCACCGTCTTTCTTTCTATGCTTGTCTTCCTTTCCCCATGGGCTGTTCTGTACTGATGCTTCAGCAGTGGTGATGGTGAGGTGATGCTCCCAGTGTAATTGTCTACTGTTGGGGTGCAGAGTCAGCACTTGCTTCAGTAGCAAGGGCAGAGTTGGTATTAAAAAAGGTCAGTTGGGAAAACGTTGTTTGTTGGGTTTTCCTTTGCCTTGAGGCAGTACTTTGAATAGTGTTAACCCTTTTTTCTTCCCACACGATGCCTTTTCACCCCTTTTTCCTTCCTGCCAGCTTTGATGGAAAATTATGTTCAAAAGGTAGTGCGGGTGATAGCAGGCATCTCTTTTGAGGTGGGAGTGACCATTTGTGCTTGGGAGTGTTGCCTTGTGCTCTGGGAATAAAATCCGCTCCTCTGCGTAGAAGCTTAGTAAGAGGGCAGTGCATCAGAAGCAGTTTGGAGTGCAGTGTAGCGATTCTAAGGTATTATAATCTCAAGGGTAAACAGTAAACTTTGTTTATTCAAATGTGATATCTCTCTTTGAAGTTCTGTTCTTGTCTAAATTTGTATACTAGCAGGTCTGGCCTTCATTTAAATGATCCTTGGGTTTTTTATGCCGTGAAAAAAACCATGGGAAAGCCTTGAATAAGCTAATAGTGTTGCTAAGATGGGAATGATGAAGAAGGCTCAGGATTCCTATTTAGACCTCATGGGGAAAAGTGGCTTGAAATACATGGGGGGGGTGCACATTCCTAAACCTGTCATTTCTTTTCCGTGTTTCTTCTCCCCCACTGTGTTCTGTACTAAATACTACAGTATGTTTATTGAAACCAATAAAAGTATTTGGCCAAGAGTGTTAATCTTTCCCTGGCCCAATTAGTGCATGGCTTCTACTTTTAACGTTAATGTGGATTTTTTTCAGAAGGCAGAACAATAAGCAGCTTTGTGCTATGTACCAGGTTTTCCCCCTTCTTGCCTGTATTGTGCGTTTCTTCCTATCTATTCCAAAGGGAGAGCTCATGTGCAGAGACAGTAGAGCACTCTGGAACAGACTCTTGTACCAGCTCCCAGGGGTTGGGACGTGCTGCTCTGTGCTCAGTCACAAGTCAAGTGGCTCTGACTCTGAAGACTCATCATTTTTTCTCCTTTCTTCTTCCTTCTCTTGTGGCCTGTGTTCTCCTTTTGCTTCATCCGTGATGCTCTTCACCAGAAGGAGAAACAGCTGTAGCTGTTCAGAGTGGTCTGAAAACAAACAAACAAAAAAACCCAAATAAATACACATAAGCAAAGCGGGGGGAGTAACTGTTGATGGGCTCGGTTTTAACATACAGTGGAGTCACACTTTATCCCAAAGGAGGAAATAGGTCTAGCAAGTGTCTTCCTGTACAGACTGAATGGGAAGCAACAAGGTTTTTTTCTTTTTTTTTTTTTTTTTTTTTTTATCTT
>VZRX01011542.1:79349-96951 GCA_013398075.1 Notiomystis cincta | reverse complement strand
ACAGGCTGAATGGGAAGACACAAGGGTTTTTTTTTTTTTTTTTTTTTTTTTTTTGTAAGCTCTGCTTTTGCAGTGGCTCTCCCATTAGCTGGTTATGTGGGACATCAGGGGTGGACCTCTGTCAGAAGCAGGGGCTAAAGGCCCCTCAGGGCTCTCTGTGGGATGGAAGTTGCCTCAGTGTCATGTTTTCAGCAACATCATCACGTTCTTGCAGAAGAGATAGGTCTCTTGGTGTGGCCATACAGAGAGGGCTGCACTGTCTTGTTTGGTCCTGTCCCCCCTACCATTTGTCAGTGCTCTTGCTTAGTCACTTGCTCTCTGCTTTTCCTCCTTTTCACACAGGATGAATGTGACACTGGGGGGTTTCTTCAAAGCAGAAAATGACTTGAGCACTTGTGACCACTTCCCTGTTTCCTAGAGGCTTTGGTCCAATGTTGAATGCAACCTGAGGCTGCACTGTTTCTCAGCTTATTTCCTGTTTATCCTTTTTCCTGGAGGTCTTTGTTTTCTTTTGGGGAGAGGGAGGAAGGAGGCTCTGTCAGCACAACCTCCAAGCAGGGGCATTTGGTGTGAGCTGGGAAGGTTTACAGTCCTGAAGGTATTATGGCATAGGGCATCTGTGCTGGCTGCTGCCTCTCTGATTCCCTGAGTTTCATAGATGCTGTGGAAAAAAATCCCAACACTTCCCCATCCTCAGTGATGTGTTTTTTTAAAGGGGGAGAAAAAACCCAACCAACTCAAAGCAAAAAAAAAAAAAAGAAAACCAGAAAAAAAAAGCCCAAAAAACAAACAAGGCTGCAAGAGAAATCTCTCAGTATGTTCCTGCCTAAAGGCGCTCTGCCACGGGTTTTCCCACAGGAAGGAGTGATTTGGCCCAGCATTCTTATTGTTTCTATATCCTATTGCAAATAGAAAGTTATGCTTCTGAAATTGGTGTGTGCTGCTCATGCAGTTGTCTTTGTTTCAGTGGTGCATTTTTGTTTCATGCAAGAGAAAACACAGAGGTAAATAAAAGCATGCAGCAACAGTTCATTTGCAATCTCCAGACTGCTTTCAAAATTGGAGATTTTTAATGCGCAGAAAATGGTTTTAAGAACAAGATCTCTGACTACATGTATTTGTTTGCCTTTGGAGAAAGATATTTAGATTCAGAAAAGAAAAATAACCATTGCCTCACAGAAACTATGAAAGACTATAGTAGTATAATACGTAGTTTTCCTCCTGGAAAAAAACCAGAGAGCAAGTTGGCAGGTTTTTCTGAAACAGTGGGTAGGGGTTTTTAATGTGCATATATACCTGCCTGTTCTGCAGGCTCTCTGTGCATTTCCCATTTTCAGTGTTGCTAAAAGCAACACTAGGAATTCTGACTGTAGTTCTCTGGGAAGCTACTAAGCTGTCTTACAGTTACCTTGGCAAACACAGGAGTCTTCACAGTTACACAATAGATTTTTTCCAGGATGTATCAGTGGTGACATTAATGTGCTAGGTATTGACTGAAAGAGGAATGATTATGTCTGTTTTGGAAGGAATTGTGTATTTTGTTTGTTTAGGGTTTTTTTAAGGACTAAAGCACTTACTTTTTTTTTTAGCAGAAATACCTCTAACTAGTTTAAACTGGTCCTTATTTTTGGTAGTACTAAGCAGACAGAGCAGTTTTAGATTTAGGCCAGTCTTGAAAATAATTCTATTGCTTATTCTATTCAAAAGTAAGTCAGCTACCACATAAGTGATTAAAATGAGATGGGAGCAGGGGGGAAAGAAATAATTATGTTGCTGTTGAATGAGATGGACCTTTTTTAAAAACAAGCACAGTAACAGTAAAGTTACAACAAAACAAAAACAAAAATAAAGACAAATGAGTGGCTCCCTTAATTACTGGAGAAAACACATAAGGACAGGTACTTGGCCTTACCTCAGAGCAACAAATCCCTGTCACAGGGATCACAAGTATTTTCTTAACAGAAAAGTGCAAAAATAGTCAGGGAAAAGTTAATTTGAGTTGTTCAGGTTAGTCTGTTTTTCTGGTTTTGAAGGTGCAAATGGAAAGCAGGTTTGTTAAGAGGTTGATGCTTTCCTGAGCCTTACACTCCTTGGGCTGAGTCAGGTCCCAGGTTTTGTGTCCAGACTGCAGTGGCTTGCTGTGCCAGATCACCTGTGTGTGTGGCTGCCACTTCTTAGAAGGTCAGCAGCTACATGTAGGCAGGTTGAATCCACTGCTTTGTCTGGCATGGTGTGAAATGAGGAACTGCTTGGTGGGGCCTTTTGTTTTTGCCTACCTATTCTTGGGTGCTCCAGATTATTGGTACTTGGGATAACACAGTCATTTATTGTTTTCAAATGCTGCTCAAACAGCATTTAAAGATGTATTGCATGACTGATTTGCATGTCATCCTCGAGAATGTCTGTTTCTAAAAAGGAAGAAACCCTATTAACTGTGGTTTGAAGGCAGTTTTCTCTGTTCTCTTGATAAAAGGAAAACTTGTATTGAGCTCAACTGGATGTGATTTGTATATCTGAGATGATGAAATGTCCACAATGTGTTTCACATTTTGCTTGTAAGGTTATAAAGGTGTATTTCTCTGTTAAAAACATATCAGTAGTTTCCATATTACAAATAACCTTTTCGAAAGGCTATAGCCATGAGTGCTATGGGCAGAGAACTCCTGTTTCTCATGTGTTGATCATTCCCCATCACTTCTCAAAATGATGTTTAACTGCCCTGTCATTCTCCAGAGAGAACAGGCACCCTTCCTTAAACCCCAATGATAGCATGATAAGTTTGTGGTTTCAGAAAGGGGTGTGGAGGAATACGGTGGTTGCTTATGTCTTCAACTCATGTGGGAACCTTGGGCAGTGGATGTGAGGAATGTGCCAAATGCTCCCAGAACTTCTGCAGTAATTTCACCACTGCTAGAAGGAAGAAGGTGGCCACCATGAATTCATGTATTGGAGTAAATGTTAATCTTCCAAGAAGAGAATAGTAGAGGGGAGCAGTGCATGTAAGAAATGGAATCACCTAAATTCTCTAGGTGCAGAATATTCTTCCAACTTCTTAATCAAATGTCACTACTGTGAGTGATATGCTAGCTTGCTCTCTCTTCCTCTATTTTTTGCTGGCTTAATACTGTGGGCCAGGCTGGCAGGGGTTTCTTTGTTTGCCCAGGTTTTGCCACTAGTGGAAGCAGCAGCATCTGCCGGCCCAGTACCTGGGCACTCATGAGAGTGGGCACTTGGCTGCACTGGCACTGCTGTGGTGTGCTTCTGTCATCAGACCTACCTGATAATTAGGGGAGCCCTCAAAATAAAGAGTTGTAGTCTTTCCTAAAATGGCTTCCAGAAAAGCTTACTCCCTTTCTCTTTTTTCCTTCTCCCTCATGTAGTGCTAGAGGGTGCTGCTGAAGAAGAGGCTGAAGAGCCAGACGCAACTATACATCCTACACTGAGTGAGGAGACCAGCAACCAAGAAGAGAGCCACAGTCAGTCAGGGGAGAAAGATGAAGGTAACTGGTTCAACTAGCTCTGTGACTCCATAAATTAGGGCATTGATTAAGAATGTTACCCATCCATACACCTTATTGTGTAAGGAGTATAAGACATTGAGCAGAAGCACTGGTGCATACATTTCTTTTCCCATCGTTAACTTTTATCTGTCTGAAAAGTATAAAATAGGTTGAACAGAAGCATGGGCACATAAATTCTCAGCTACCACTGCAGGCTTCCAAACTAAGATTTTCTTGGCTCACAGTAACTTGGCACCACATAACTTAGCCTCAAAAAACCACCTGTTTATAATCCTCAAACTTATGTTCCAAAGGCAGTATTATGCAGAGATCAAATGTTCACAGACAAACGTGTTCCTCCTTGTTCACCCTCACATACTCTTCTGTTACAGTGACTTTCTCACAAGACACATGAAGATTCTGTGCTTTCCACCAGAGGTGACATAGCAGTAGACTTGCAGGGTGTTCCTGTTTGTTAGGGAGACTTCTTGTGGGGGAAAGGAGTGTTTAATTTGAAAGCATCTTCCTTTTCAGACTCATAAAGAGGAAAATGGAAGGCCTTACCTGTGTGTTTGACATGCCTGTATGTTAAGAAACCAGACATGAGATTTTGGTATCTGAGATAGGAGCATCCCTGCTATTTACAGCATGTGATGGAGAAGTTTGAACCTCAACAGCTTTAGCTGTGACATTAGTCATGTATATAACACACATGCTCCCATGGGTTAGTATGGCTTGGTAGACCAAAATCACATATGTGCCATCTGTGGCAGTACAGAGCCAATAGGGGGGATACAGGGTTTTGTTTTGGTTGGATTTTTGCTACTTTAGCTTATTCTGTATACAGAGCTGGCTTAAACCATGCTTAAAAGAGAACTCAGTACCCTACACTGTGTTACTAATGCCTTAATTGTGCAGTCCTGTCTAAAACACATGCCTGCTTGAATAATTGTGCTTGCCAGAGCGTGCATTCATCAGTACTGCTCTACTAGTTCATGGTGATCACAAGGTACCACAAATAATACCATTTCACAGCAAGAGAGTGTAAAGTAAACTACTCTAGAAGCTCCATATTGAATTCAGGTTGAAAATTAAGACAATGTGAATGTCCTATGAGAAAAATGTACATTTGTTCTATGCATTCCAATATGAAAAGCTTGTCCTGTTATAAGAAATCCAGTTATTATGGCCTGTTGCCTGTGCTCCCATCATGATCCAGCAGAGTGTGATGTGAGTTACAGGCAGCTGAAAATACTGTGGGTTGTTTGGGTTTTTTTAAGATGGCCTAGGAACTCCTATGTGTGTTTTTGTTTTTAATTCCAGAGAAGCAGCTGGAAAGCTTAAACAGCTATAAGGTGTCACCAAGTTCACCAAACAGTTTGGACGGAGCAGACTTGTCCTCCATTGACGCCATGATGTCAGCAGTGATGAACGTGGGGAAGATTGCTGAAAACGGCGGGAATTCTCAGAATGTCAAATCCCCCTCAAAGTCTCCTGCACCAAATCGGATTGGCAGGAGGAACCAGGTACGTAAACCCGAATGCAGGGAGGGCAAATGGGAGACAAGCAGCTGTATGGAAAGTGATAAGATGTAATTCATGTTTCTTTGATTGTTTTGCCTTTTCTACCCTCAGCGGTTGTTTCTTGCCTCGGCCGTTGTTCCTCTATGTGTGTTTTCTGGTATCTCTCCAGACCATAACTTTGAAAATAGGGAATCAAAGCGGTCTGCTTGTTTGGATTCACACATAAAACATTTGAGCACAAACTCCAACATCATGAAATGGTGGGCGTCAGGCAGATGCTCCTAGCAGCGACAAAGTCACCTAAGAATTGCCATTTTGTCCTGCTTCATGCTTTCTCCAGGCTCTTGGATGTTCATAATCTCATGAGGTGTGCAGCTGCTCCGTGGAAGATTCGAGTGCTTGATGGTCAAAGGTGGTTCTGGAACAAAACATTCATCAGGATGCTTCAGTTCATATGTGTCGTGTAGGGTGCCCTTAACTTCCTGGTTAATAAGAGCCTAGAGAGGTATTGCAGAATGCCTTGTATGAATTTTACAGAGTAAATAAATGTAGCTTTTATCAGGTTTTTTCCATTTACCAGTTGATGGCACCAGCTGATAGCAGTATTGATCTAAACAAGTGAAAGGAAAGAGTCATATCAGTTAAGCTGTGGGTATTTATATCTGTGTTTTTCTCCTGCTGGGCAAAGTTCCACCAAAGGAGGTGCTGCAGAATATCAAGAAAACTCCCAGATCCCTGTGGTCATTTGACTTTAGAGCTTGAGGTAAAGCACGGAGACTTTGTAAACGAATCAAGATGTAGCAGGGACCAGAAAGGTTGAGAGGCGTGACTCATGTGATGTTCCTATAGTAGTTTATTAATAGCTGGCTGAGTAGCTGCCCAGTTGACAGACTTACAACTTGTCTTGGATTTTTTAGCATGAAAGGAGTTAAAAGCCATTAGCTGTAAATTGACATGCTTAAATAAGGAATGGGCAGTATACAGATAGCTGTGTTTGTGGGATTCTGTTGGCTAGCACCTGGCTCTGAGGTTTATTTAGTGTTCTCACTTAGGGGCTGCCCTAGTTCCTTGATTTCATCATGTGAAGTGAGGCACTGGAGTCCAGAGCAGTCTCGGGGCAGTGCTGTTACACAGCTGTCCACCGGTACACCATGTGGTCTGGCTTCAGGGAAGTTTATTAGTGTTGGTGACCTTTATTCCACCTGGTATTTCTGTGGGCATCGAATCAAAGGAAGCTCGAGAGTAAATGTGACAGGATTAAGAGGGATTCTTACAGCATAAAAATAAACAAATAAATTGAAAACATAGTAAATAGCCTATTTGTCTTTAGGCTGAAAGATTGTTAGGGCCAGAGGGGCAAATGGCTACATTACTGAGAAAATAGAAGTGAGATGTGAAATATTAAGTGGGTATCAATCTTGTTAGCAGGCTCTAATACTGCAAATTTCCACTTTCAGCATAGCAGAATGAAAGCACTGAATTGTTTTGGTGTATAGCAGTGCAGAGATCTCAGATTCTGATCAGAATATGCCCCTTATTATAATTTCAGGGATAATAACAGCTGATTTTCTGGGTCTGACTGCTGTTTCCCATGAGTTGGCAGCAAAACGTTTTGCCCTGAACCTTTGTCCCAAAGTCTATGGTTCTCTTTATAATGCTGACTTTATCTTGGCTGCTGTCTACCCATAGTCTAATAAGCATCAGCCTGCATGTATTTTAACTTCTCATTTGCTTTGCTCTTTAAGAAAATAAAAAGTGTGACAGAGGTGTTTTTTGGGCTGGAGAAAAACAGACAGACTTAACAAACAACTCCAAAAGCATTTGCCATCAGTTGAATGCAGAGCAGTTGTGCCAGATTGATTTACTAAAGGGAGAGTAGCTGACAAATGAGCTGCTAATTTTATCTTTCAGTTCAAGAACTGTGTTTTCACCAACTTGGCTCTGGTGGGGTAGCTGAGTGCTGTGTTTTAAATTGGTGAATGTAGGGATGCTAATGTTTTTTGGTCTGGATTGGGTCAGTCAATGGATTTGCTTGAGCTGTGTTATGGTATGCAGCATGTAGCCTGTCTGACCACTGGAGAAAGTTTGGATTTTAGTTAATAATAAACCCCAGATTCAATACTAATCAGCTCTGGCTGAGCTAGAGTGTGTTTCTGATCTTTGCTTCAAGGTGAACCAGTAATTACTCTGTCTTCTGTTAATTTGCTGATTTGAAGAGAAGGCAGTCTGGAAAGCAGGCTTTGAAATAATCAAGAGCATCATGTAGAACTGCAGCACTCATTTAAAGAGGAGGGGGGCAAAAAACCAGTAGTGGGTTGATAATTTTGCAGAAACAGCCTGGGGATTAAACATCATCTAAACTGTCAGCACATATGCAGGGATTTTCCTCACGGCACAGTGTGTTTGTTCTCTGTCTTGAGCCAACTTTAACAGGGTGCAGTATAATTGGAGCTGAACATTAGTCCATGGTCAGGTTGCATATAGTAAAATTAAAGTTGTATAAGTAGGAATGTTTGTGAATTACACATTTGTATATAAAAATGGGGGAGGGACACTGAGATAATGCATTTTAATTTTCTTTGAGAGTTCAGACTTCATAATGGCAGCCTTTCTTGCTTTTGTTTCTAATGTTTTGCAAGTGCTAGTAAATTAGACCTTGGCCTGTATGTGTGGCCTACAGTGATTACATTTGGGATGTAGAGGCCTGAAATGTAGTTGGAAAAACATGTACAAGCAAAAGAGTAGGAAGAAGTGGGAGAACCTAATCCTTTCATTTTAGAAACAAAGTCTCAACTTTTGTTTATTTCAGGCAAAATGGAAAATAGCTCATCATCCATGTCCACAGGTTACAGAAGTTAATACAGAATTATTATGGCCCTGTTTTTGAAAACAAAATATAATATAGAGACTCTAGAATGCTTCCCCAAATCATATAGGAGGGGATATTGCTTTATTGAGACATGAAAGAGAACTTTCTCTGACACTGTGTCATCATCTTGCTGTCCTAACGTGCCAGAGAATTTGTCACAGAGACTTGGGTTAGTCATTCTCAATGTTCTTTGTGAATACTTGTGTCTGACAACCTGGAAATGGTTCCTTCTGAGTTGATGACTTTTGGGATGTCACTGGGGGAAGAGAATTGTGTGGAGAGAGGAAGTGCATAAACACACTCATACCCATCAACTTCCAGCTAAAGAGCTGCTGAGAATGGGTTCTGCTTTTTGCTTGTTTTCAAGCTTTAACTAATAATACTTAAGATAACTTCAGTAGAAAATGTCACTTGACATAAATATTCTGCTTTCCCATTGGTCATGCAGAGATGTTTTTTGTACTGTCTTGTCACTAGAAGTGAACATCATTCTAATGGAAAACTGAGGTTTAATTTTCAGTGACAAATCATCTTCCTTTTAATATTCAGGCGTTGGTGCAGAAGCCATGCCTGGGCTTCCTTTGCATCATCCAGTAGCCATCCTTGTGGGCAAACTCGGGCAAACAGCTTTGGTTCCTTCAAGAGTGCCATTTCATCCTTGACTGGAAGAGTGGTGGCTTTGCTCAGTGTCTCAAGGGCATACTTAAATCAGGTTGAGCTCTCTGGTCGGCTTCATTGTTTCCACTGTGGTTTGAGCATGGATACTCCTGATTCTCACCTGGGCGGAGAATGCCAGGGTTCATAATGTGTTCTTTTGGAGTCACGTACACTCCTGCATTGTCACCTCTTTCTTGCTATGATCTCATCAGATCTTGCGAGCTTCAGAAGGGTGGGGCCTGGCCGGTGTGCCTAGATGGGATGCTTCCAGCAGAAACACAGGATGCTAAAGGAAATGGTGCTGATGATTCAGTAAATGCCACTCTTCCTTTTGAGTCAGCCATGGAGCAGAACATACAGCTTCTACAAAAGGGCACCAAGATAGTGCTTTGCCATCAAGATGGGGGGAAAATCTGAAGTTCTGACAACTTGTGCTGTTAAAAAATCTTCAGGAAGAGTAATGATGTTTGCCCATAGATTCTGATGATGTTCCAGAAATTACTTTCTGCTCAGCTAAATTCCTCCTGGCAGTTTGAGCTCCTTGCAATTGCCTTCACTTCCTGTCCTAAATTGCTACTGCTAAGTATCTGTGTGGCTGTTGAAGCAGCTGCTGTACTTCTGTGGTAGTTGAAATGGCCCCTGTTTATAAATTCAGAAGTTTCTGAAACTTCCTTGAGGGATCCATCAGATGATAACTGTACAAATGCAAGTTATTCTGTTAGCAATGGTCTTTTGTACATGGGATGGATTATATTTTTGCACCCTCATCACCAACAGCTTTCTAGTCCTTTTACATTGATATTCCTTCTGATTATTTTGTTCTCTTTTGTCCACAGGAAACAAAAGAAGAGAAGTCTTCCTATACCTGTCCTCTGTGTGAAAAGATTTGCACTACACAGCACCAGCTAACTATGCACATTCGTCAGGTATGCAGAGTACCAGCTCTTGATTTCTTACTTTTATTAAGAGCATCTGGTTTGCCAGGGTGCATTTTGCAGTGGTGAAAACCAATTCCATGTGCAAGCTAGTGAAATGCTTCCATTATAACTTTATTCAATTGTTTTGCTTTTATTTTAGCCTTCCCCTGCATTTTCTTCAAAAAACACACCCCATAAACCTAACCCTGAGGTGGGTAATTTTCCTCCCTTCCTTGCCCAGCATTCCACCCCCCTCCCAGTGGCTCAAACAAGGATGTGTGTCCTGTTCTGCATAGCTTAAGGTATCCTGAAGATCCGGAAAACCACTTCCATCATGAGGCATAAGTCCTGTTTTGTTATCATGTTTGAGTACAGATCTTTTTACTGGTCATGCAAATTAAGAAGCAGGAAGACACAATTTTTAAATCTACTCGGTGTAGAAGAGCCTCTCAGTTTTTCACAGGATATAGCAGTTTTGGGAGGCTTTTTTTTTTTTATGGATAATTCACTTTTTTGTCAGCTACAGGCCTGTTCTTGCTCCTCCTGAAATATATGCATACTTAATAAGGAGGTTTGCCCTTTTCTCTAGCAGAGGGTTCTGCTTCGGATGCTAAGGTGTGGTTGATGACTGGCTTCACTAGATACTTATTACTTCAGTTTTTCCTCCTGTACTGTAACTGTTATTTAATTATTTTTTTCTTACTCTCCTGGGTTGGTTTTTGGGGGTTTTTTTGGTATGTGAAGAAATCTTCAAGTCTCTAAATGCAAGTAAGAAAGAGTGGTACATACATCACAGTAGCTAATGTCCGTAACAGCCTTTTAATGCATTCTTCTGGCCATAGAAGTCTGCATGTACACTCAGAAGCAGTTTAGTCTTGTTTTCTTACTATGCAGTCAGTTTAAAGTTAATATCTTTAAAGAGTATTTGTTTTTAAGTATCTCTCTTCTGCTGTGAAGTTCATAATTCCATCCTCTTTCCTTACCGCTCACACAACCCCAAAGCACTGCACAGCCTAAAGTATCCCAAGGTACCATTTGTCTGATGGGTTGTTGCTGAGTCCCTCTGTATCCTCTTCTGCTGCAGACCCAGCAGAAATGCTGCATTGCAGGCTGTATGAAGCAGCTACTTATGCTGGTGCATTAAGGGGTTAAAGATGAGGGGGGGAGGAAGGGGCTGGAGCTGAGGAGGGGAGGGCTGGGGAGGAGAGGTATATACAGGGCACACCTTCATCTAAGGTATTGTGCCAAGTGGCTCTTCAGAGCTGCTTAATTTATGATGTTTATAGTTCTTGCTGATATTTTACTGGCACTTCTGAAGGGGCATTCAATGAAAAAAAAAATCATTGCTTTCTCCAGCATAACACTGACACTGGAGGGACAGACCATTCCTGCAGCATCTGTGGAAAGTCTCTGAGCTCAGCGAGCTCCCTTGATCGCCACATGCTGGTGCACTCAGGTGAAAGGCCTTATAAATGTTCAGTATGTGGACAGTCCTTCACCACCAATGGAAACATGCACAGGTGAGTGCTGATCGTGTCCCAGGAGTTTGGAGAGGATTAAAGCATAGGGGGCTGGTTTGTTTCCTTGAAGGGACTAGCAAAGCTGACTAAAGACACTTGGGCAGGAAATGTGGAGCATCTGTGACCTGCAAATACAGCATAACACACAACACAGCTAGTAGGATGCTTAAGTAGTGGGAGGAAGTCAGAATTGAGAATGGTCTTCTAGCTTTCTTTAAGTATTATCAAGAGTTGTTACAGCTATTTTTTTTTAGTAACAGTAGTAGAATGCCAAATGGATTCTTCTTAGGGGACAAAAATATATAGCCAAGCTGTGTAAGAGCTTATCATTTCTTAGCTTCAAGAGTCATGGATTCAAGTGGCTGTATTAGAACACCTGTGGTGTTCTTGGTGTTATATACTTAGGTATCCAGTGCCATCACAAAGATGCCTCTTTGGTACATTTATCTTGTTTTTAAATACATACATCAATATTTATTTGCACTATAGACAACTTCCTGCACTATAGATCTGGTAAATTCTCTGTAGTCCAAATTTCCAAATGTAGTTTCCTTTGTAGGGGTGTAGCAATATGTACAGTTGTCAACTGGGGAAACAAAATGTTAAAGCATATGGATTTTCCTTCCCCTCTCTGATCCCTTGATTCAGTATTCATTTATTTGCATGGGTGGAACATCTCAGAGCCGATTAAGACTTCATGGATTCCCACATAGCTTTAGTCCCCATATCAAAGAGTTTACAACCTACAAAGAAACTACAAGACAGGTGGGGGAAAAGAATATTGCTTACAAGCAAAAAGGCAAAGTGATGGTTACAGACTGGTTCTATGTGGAAGGGAAGAGGTCTTGTTTCCTGGGTTATTACCAGTAATTTTCCAAGCAGTGTGCTATAGGTGGAATAAAAGGGTGATTTTGATGACAGTAGGAAAGATAACACAGTTCTGCATGATGGGGACAATACCTGCTTGCAGCATTATCTTTTCTGTATCATCTTGTTCGTGTTAAACACCTAGGTGAAAAGAGAGGGAATGCAGTTTTGTAATTTCATATTTATTTCACTTAAAATTGATTTGAATTGGGGAGAGTTGGCAAGATAGATAAAGAATGAGAAAGGAAAAACACAGAGATACTGGCCTTGGGCACTGAATAAGTCACACATCTGACTCATCTGACCAGAGGTGTTGTGAGCCATTTTTGCCAGGTTGGGTCATTACTCTGTGTGATGTGCAGAAGGCAGGGCCACTGCTGAGTTGCAGCTGATGCCACTGTCAGTATCCAAGGGTGACTTCCAGTGGTGGAGCTCAGGGATGGTCAGTCACTTGTGTCTGGGTGGCTTGCTGAAGGACTGCTTATGTGGTTTATTTGGGTTTTTGCTGGGCATCTCCTATGCTTTCCTAAAAACAGGTTTTTTCCTAGAAAGGGAGGCTTCCCCTGAAACTTGACTCCAGGCCTATGAGAGGCTGATGCAGTCACCTTTGCTTATGCAGGTTTCCCCTATAGAAATTCTTAGCATGCTTTTGTAGCAAATTTATAACCAGAATTGCCAGACTCAGTGAATTGCCCAAAAGAAGTAGAGGCCAGAACCTTCTGATGAGAAGATAGTTTGGTTTTAATTTTTTATTGTAACAAGATGATGCCTGAAGTTACCAGTGCTGTGTTTACTGACTGCACTAAGAAGGACCTAAGTTCATGTAAGGAAAATCTTGATATTAAAAGGTTTTTTTGTCTGATAGGTGCCTGTCTGTTCTGTTAAGCTCATTCTTGTGTAGGGCTGCCCTGCAGCAGCAGAAAGCTGTTCCCAAGCTTGGTATCTCTGCAACAAGTGACCCTAGACCCATGACAAGAAAAATCCTGAGCATACTGAAATATGTTGGTTCTGCTAAAGGAGAACTATGGTTGGCAGACTGTGCCTTCTGGTCTTTTTCAGTGAATAACCTTTTGTTGTTGCTATAACCAACTGTAATACTGGATCTTGTTGCTGAAGGAAAGCATGAATGTGCAAGTAGGCAGATAAGGATAAATGCAAAGTGAAATCAAATTTTTATCTGGTGCTATGACATACTTACAAGGATGATGTGCCTTTTGCCCACCAGTAGCTCCTTCTGAAACAGGTATTTCTGGTCTAAGATGGTGTGAAGTAAATTTCTTTTTCAGGCATCTCAAACTTAGCTGTAGCATCATGTCCAATGGACTGTCAGTGCTGTGGCTGAATGCCTCTCACATCTCATTCAAAACTGCTCCTGCCTCAGGATTTTGGAGCAGGGACCTGTTTGCCAGGTCGTGCCTCATCTGTAACACCTGTAGGCCATGTCTGTGGTGGTGCCATGTCTGTTCTTCTGTACTAGCTAGATGATGCTACAAGTCCATCTTTCTCCTCTTCGTGTGCAGTTCTTTTCTATTTCTCTATTTTTGTGCTACGGTATCTAAGTAGTGGCAGATGTATGTCCAAACCAGCAAAAAAAAAAGAGAAAAAAAATTAAAAAAAAAGAAAAAAGTGTCCCTGGTAGCCAGCATGATGGTATCCCTGGACCATTGCACAGCATGGAGTCAGAGAGAGGAGTTACAGGTTTAGCAAAACTTGTAATGTGCTGGTAAAGAATCAGCGTAAATTGTGAAGGTCCTGCAGGAGCCTCCCAGGATTTACTGCACTTACACCAGATATGTTTAGTTCACAGGAGAGGAACGAGTGAGAAGTTGTTCTGCTGATATTTGAATGGGGGGAAAAATGTGTAGGCTTATGCCATGTACATCCTCTCTTGTCTTTCTCCCCTCTCTGCCATGTTCTGGCTCTTATTTAGCCATTTATACTATTTTTAAATTCAGACTTTTAAAAGACTTTTTAGGGGAAAAAGTTCAATGGAATGGTTTTGTCCTGGGAAATACTGTGCCATGGGAGTGCTTATTGCTCTTCCATCACAGAATGAAATTTCTGATCCATTTTTCAGCCTCAAAGAAGCCACATTGTTAGACACTCATCTGAGTAGAGGAGGGGAGAAGACAAGTTTTGGTGCTTTTTTGGGTTAGAAAATGATTACCAATGTTTTTAGACTCTCAACTGCTCACCATCTCCATCAAAAGTATTTTTTAACCACCTTCACTTTACCGTGAGAGAAAAAACCTCCAGAGCTCTTACTTGATGCTCTTTTGCATTACAGTAAAACTTCTGTGTAACAGCCAAACTTTTTTTGTGGTGTGAGTGAGAACGCTGTTTCCTGCACATCTCTTCTTTGAGTTAGTGTAGCTGTGCTGGGGTGTTGCATGTACTCTTCACTTGTGAAATCGATGCTGGCCTTCCTGACTCCCACAATACATGCAACACTTCATTTGTAAATGAGTCATAGCCTCTCACATGAAGTCAAATTTCTTTTTGTTGTGCTCCTTGGCTCCTCATCAACAAGTCAAGTTGAATGGGCACAGCAGACTGGGATGGAGGGGGAAGGTTGTCTTGTGCAACACTAGTAAGAAAAAGAGGTTAAAACCTGCTTCCTTTTCTGACCAGCTTGACTCTTGGCCAGGATTTTCAATGGGGAACCTTGAGCCCGGGGTATCTCAGAAAACTCTCTTACAGGCTGCCAGGCTGTTCAGGAGTGACCTGAGCCTTCTGTGGGGACAATCACATTTGGAGAGAGCAAAGGTCTTTGGAGAGGGCTCAATGTCCACAGCAAAAAGCTGATTTTCTCATTCTTCCTGATGTGCTGTCCCACTATTTGCTGCTGTATCAGTGCTGCTCCTACCGTTCATGGAGGGTTGGTGCAATCTGATACAAAACTGGAAGATCTGTTAGTGTCAGGTATCAGCATCAGGAATTGCTCTGGAGAAGACCTGGAGATGATGCTGAGTTTTTTAGAGATATCTTTTTGACCAGTATTGGAAAGAGCAAGTCTTCTTGGAAATAGCAAGCCTTCTAGAATCAGGAGCTGATTAGGGATTTGGGGGCATTGTGTTTTTTGGGGCTAAGAATCTGGAAGAAAGACTTCACAGTAGTTTTGAGTTCAGCATTCCTGTAACTAGCACTGTAATGATCAGTGCATAAGAAAATCTGCAATTTAGGATATGCCTTATCCTCACCCTTCTTTGCTACAGAGACAGACCCTCAATGAATTAAAGCTGAATACTCATGTCTCCATCAGGAGCATAAACTGTATGGAGGGGAAGAGGGTGTATAAGGCGTTTCTGTAGCTCTGTAAGAGCTGGGGATTTCCAGTGTACTGTCTCCAGTCAAAAATCTGCAACTACTAAAGACTTTCCAAAGATTTTCCATCTGTACTGTCATAGTAACTCCCTAGAGAGCTTATCTGTGAATAATCCCAACTCTGAGGAACCCTTTTGAATCTAGACTCTGACCCCAAATAAGAGGTTTCAAGTCTCTTACTCCATCTCTACCACCGCCTCTCCCCAAAATGCAGACAGAGGAGTTAGGCTGCTGCTATGGGTTGTAGCAGTGGTTTTGTGAGAATTAGGTAGGGACCTTGAGGTAGAGAAAAAAATCTTACTTGACTTACTGTGTTGCATTCAAGTGGAATATGCATCAGCCTTCAGTGGGAAGGGCGATGCCTCCACTTGCTCCAGAAGTGTTTCCTTTGGGGGTAGGATACTTTGCCAGCAGTTCCTTTTTCATTTCTGTGACTAAAGATAGTCCATGCCTATCACTTTAAAGTCACATTTTCCTCGCTGCCAAAGACATGCTCTCCATGCAACTAGAAAATGTTAATAGGGTATAAGTGCCAAAAGGGAGGCGAGAAATGACCTTCCTGCCAGTTTCCAGTGGGAAGCTATTAAAGGCTCTGTGGCAAGTCTGAAAAGAGTATAGGGATAATAGATGTGTTTCAGCCACAGCTTCCCCAGTTTGGTAAATGAAGGACCATTGTCCCTGGCTGGTTTTCTCCAGAGTGTCCATATAAGTCCAGTAATGCAAACTAACTGAAGTGTTTCATTTGAAACTAAAACGTAGCAAGTATCCACCTTCTTTCTCTTCTTCCATTCCTTGCCCCATACGTGACGAAATTATTCAGCATGGCTTTTCATTTACATCCTGCTTAGGTGCCTGTGGGCTGTTCATGTACCAGTTCAGGAGCAGGTCTCAGAGTTTGGGGTTGTTTTTTTTTTTTTGGCACATGCGAAACACCACATGCAACAACCACATGCAGAAGTCTTTGAAACTCAGATTGGAAGATCTGGATCGCAGAAGCTATGCTTTGAAGCATTCTTACAAAGGGTCCTATCAAAGAAGGTATTTCTTCTTTTAATTAAGAAAGCACTTTCATTCTCAATCTTACTTTCAGTACTAGATAGTTTTCCCAAACTTCTGATTTTAATAAGCTGTGGAGAGATAAACAGCTGGTTTTTAAATCAAGGTATGGTACTATTCTGATGTTCAAGTCTTTCTTAAACAACACTTTATGTGTGCACCTGTGTGTTGCTGAGTGAGTTTCTTGAGCAAGACAGAAAATGCACATGCTGGAGGGTAATCTGTGAATTCTGACGTTTTAACCAGCCATCTTTGCTGGCACATGAAGAGTGTACACGGCTGGAAGATTGTAATGCACTGCTCAGAAAAGGAGCGTTGGATCCTGATAAAGGCCTAGGGCTTGAGATGCGTGCACTTGAATGGTTTCCCTGCTCCCTTCAGCCAGAGTCTGTGTTTCATGGGCAGGCCTGCACACAGGTCGCACCTGTGACTCTGCAAATATCCAGTAGGTAGAGTGTCCTCAAGATCTGGCTGAATCCATCCTCTCCCTGCATTCCACCTGTGAATCGCTCCCCTGTTATTTATGGCATTGGCCCGCTTCCAGAGCGTTGTGTGTGCTTTGTGGGGTGCAGCGCAGTAACAATGCCCAGCCTCGAAGTACAAATAGGATCTCTGGTCCAGCACGTGCAGGCTGGCATTTGCTTAAAATGGGAGTTTGGGAGGCAGAGCATAGCCAAATGCAATGGAGACCTGGTTTTCTTTCCCAGAAAAGGAGAGGAGCTGCCTTATTACAACACGGTTTGTTTTCTGGTGGTTTGCACGTGGAAATTTGGTGTAGCTTTGAAAAACCGAACTTACAAAGATCTTGAAGCTAAAAACAAATAGCCAAGGAGCTCACCACACAGAAAATGATTGACACTTCACACATGTGAAAAGGCTGCCTCTCATTGTCTTGCATAATAGAAATGTCTCTTTGGTCATCTTCTAAGGAGCTTTTATTTCAATGTAGTAATTGGTAAGCAGTACTCTTAAATATTAAGAACAAGGCTGTACTATAGGCTTTTAAATCCATTCCTTCTATGTAGGGGGATGATTTAACCACTGTCAGCATGCTAGTGAAAGATAAGCTTCAGCAAATGCAAGTGCCCTAATTCTTCAGCAGGGATAATGAACACAAAGGACTAACTTATGCTTCTAGTAATTGATGACTGTAGTTGTGGGATGCAGGTGAGATGTGATAGATGTTTTGGTTTTCTTTGCAGTTAAAAAGTGCTTGTTACAATTTTTGCTAGTACATTTTGTAAATAAGGATGGGGAAACAGGTGGAGGAAAGCTTTTTGGCCTCTCCTGTCAGCAAATAATACCCAGAATACATGTTTTGTATTCTGCTGGGACCCCCCCCCCCCCCACCCCGTTTGGACGAGTGGAG
>VZRX01011542.1:30432-79327 GCA_013398075.1 Notiomystis cincta | reverse complement strand
CCCCCCCCTCCCCCGTTTTGAAGAAGGTTAAATTAGAAAGAAAGAGTCCCAGGAAGAAAATTTTGTCTGTCTCACTGTTTCTGAGTAGATTTACTTCTGGAAAGACTATATATAAACTTTTATTTAATTCACATGACTCACAAATAGGGTTCTCAAAAAAATCCTTCCACCAGTATCTTCAGCAGTAAAAGATTCTGGATGACCTCCTGTGCCACAGAATCTCTGTAAGCCCTCAGAGCTGAAAGGAGATGCCATGATTTCAGCTGTGTTACATGCTGCTTGTAGGCTTGGACAGTATCCCCCTTCAGTTATCATTAAAGAACAGCAAAGGAAGTTAACACAAAAACATGAATGCTGAGATCTGATTAGAATCAAGCGAAGCAAGGAAGTGCAGAGCTAAGATTTATATGCAGACCTTAATTAGCTCCATTGTTCTTGAGAACCTAAGCGTACACAATGAGAAACATTATACTTGCATCTCCAGAGCTCCTCAGCGCCTAAACAAGAGAGACTTCAGTGTGCTTTTCAGTCCTAGATTTTGTGTGTGTTGCCTTTAAGCAATAGCAATGTCTAATCTTGTGCATTGTAAGGTTGTGGGTTCTTGTGTTCTGGTTTTCTGCAGGCAAAAAAAGGGGACCCTCTTAATGAGTTTAGGTTTCTGGTGTGATTTGTGTGGAGGAGAAGGTGGTCTGGCGTGGCAGGGTAATACCGCCCTCCTCACGGGCAGTAACATAAATCTCCCCTATAACAGAGCGTATTGAGCGTAGCTTAGTGCTGCTTTGTTACCCATGTCACAGTTCAAATAAGCACAAGCCACTTGACAGATTAGACTCTAGTCTCAGAGCACATGGCAGTGCAAGACCTTGATCTTTCCACAATAAGTACCCTTTCAGGAATATCACCTCCTCTGAAGGTCTAGTATTCTCAGGGATGTTTCCTCCCCTTCTCACCTTGAAGAGCTACAAAATAAATACAAGCCTTAACTTAGCAAGCACTAGAAAATCCAGGCAATCTTTGTGAGGAGTTGAGGTGCTTTTAGTCCTCTGCCATAAACCTGACATGTGATTTTTGTGGACATGTTAGCTCTCAAGGTTAACAAATAATGTGTTGTTTGGTTCACTTTTTGGTTGGTGGTTTGTCTTGTAGCTTGTACTTTGGTTGGCTGATTCTGTGTAGAAAATGCTGGTGGTGAGAAAGTTTGCTGAGAGAGTTTGTATGTTAAGGTAATCTTTGTTCAGCCTGCTGTACATGCACATCAGAAATACTTGAATCACTTCTCTTATGAACACGTATTCCCTGTCCTCCTATCCTCTGAAAAGATTCCTGGGCAAAGTACCCACGAGACTGAGGAAAAGGTCTATCATAAACTGCATTTGTGGTTGCTGTCATTCCACCCATGTCTTCCAGCTTTACCTTTTTTCCCCCCAGTATCTAACCTGCTCAACCTGTTCCAGTTCAGCATGCTGGAACCAGCAAACAGCAGAACATACTCCTTCTCAGGGTGAGCAAGTTTTTTCCTCTTTCTTTCCTCCCCTCTTTTAAAAATAGGCTATTCCATAACAGTAGATTGACAGCATTTAGGGAAGATTCTGTAGCTGTTAAAAAATAATAAAGGGGAGGGAATCTTGTCATTTGGGTTTAGCCAGATCCTTTCACTCAGGTTGTTGAGCCATGATGCTCATGTGCACGATGTACACAGCTTAGGCAAAGACACAATCCTTAAAGTAGTAGTGCCATTATACAACTGCTAAATAGTGCACAACATGCAAATACTGCTTTCTGTTTCTTGAGGGTGTCTGCAGATATGCTGAGTTCTTCAGGCTGGTCTCTTAGCTGAAGTTTGCTAAAAACTCAGTGGTTTTTTCATAAATCCTCACAGTCAGCTTTCCAGTGCTGACTCATGTGAAAAGGTATCTTGAAACAGAGAAGGTGTACAACTTCTGTGTGGCTCATTTTTTGTGCCAAGACACTTCACTGGTAGCTTTTTTGTCAGTTTCGGACAGAGGGTAGAGAGAGTAAGGCAACAATTGTTCTTGCACTGAAGGCATTCAATTAGCCCTTGAGGGCTAAAGTTCCCAAACTCCTATAAAGTAGCACAGGTCATGCAGGGACTTCTGTTTCCAGCTTGATTAAACAGTCATGTAACAAGATGTGAAACTTCTTCCTAGTGCTTCTCTCCTGGGCAAGGGAATGCTGTGAGGAAGGAGGACCACATGTTCAGGAACAGGAGAGGAAATGGGCTGAGCACGTGAAACCTCTTTTGCTAGGATGCCGTCCTCAGCGCTGAGAAAAGTTTGCATTTGTGTGTGTGCAGTGATAACCTTTTACTTCCTTGCCCCTTGAGATACTTGGTGGCTGCTGATACCAGGGTAATATGGAGACCCTGCTTTTAAGGAAGATGTGCTTCCCTTATCTCGTGCAGCTTCCCTGCGTGCGTGTGTCTGTGTGTGTGTGTGTCAGGAAGAGATACTCTGCTCCATCTGCACAGCGTCCCCAGCAGTGCCGTGGCCTTCTGTTTTTTCCTTCTCAGCCTGTGTGACGCAGCAAGTTGTTCTGTGCTGTGCCATCAGTATTGCTCAACAGTGGAGTGTGAGAGGGAACCAAGAGCAAGAGGGCTTTGCCTGATTCTGGGAAGTAGCTGAGGCTTAGGTTTGCTTGGTTAAGAAAGGGGTGTGGTTCTGGAGAGGAGGCAGGACATACCTAGGACTTCTTTGACTGTGTTTGCTCTTTAGGATAAATCTTTTCTTTCTTGTGATATACTTTGTCTAATTTTCTCTTGCCTTCTCTCTCCTTTTTCCCCTGTTACTAAAATTTAAAATGGCTTTTATTGTCCTTACTATCTGCTAACTCTTGTTTTCTTGAAACATAAAGTTTCCTGAAAAATCAGCAGTGAAGTAACTGAATAAGGTTATATAGTGTGGTAACTAAAGGACAAGCCTTAAAACCATAAATCTCCAAAAAGATTGAAGGAAATAGTTCAGAATGTCCCAGGCCAGATTAAAAAAAATACTACTTCTGCTTAACTTTACTGTTGTTAGTACACCTTTTTCTCCAAGCTTAAGGAAGTATGTGGTGGCCTCAGAAAGATCTTGTTCAATAAAGGAAGATCTTGTCCTTATAAAAGTTTCTTACAGCTTGGAAGTCTCCTTGCAGTATTTGGCATTGTTAGTTTAGATCTGCTCTGAACATAACATAAATGGTGTGTGACAGCTTGGTGAAGTGGTACTGGGAAGCTCACAATGCATTTCCTCCTCTTTTGCCCTCCTTTATGCCAGAGTTGATGCAAAGTGCTTTCTTCTGCTGTCCTTTGGGAAGCTTTGCTTTGGAGGCATGGTTTGAATCAGTTCCCTGTCACAGCATCATCAGGCAAATATTTGTCTCACTTTTTTTCCTTTGAGGTGTTCTGACAACGTTGCTGTTAGGGAATAGGAGTAACTTTGAGCCAAGCTGGGAATGCAGTTGTATCAATTTCAGCCTGTTTGAACTTGCTGAGTCTGTGTAGCAAGTAGTTGCTTAAATGTGAATACAGCATAATTATTCAGAATTGGTACCCCCCCTCGCTGGATTTGTAGATCATTATCTTTCCTCTCACTCATGCTTACAACTCGCCTTTATTCGCAGCGAAGCAGAATTTTTCTCTAGGACAAAAATATAGAATGCTCTGTGTGCGTGCAAGTGTATCATATGTCCTTAGGTATCGTGTATGGGCAGCTGCGTGGCACTGGCGAACTTTGCAGACTGTCCTGGTAGCACTGAAAAGAGATTTGGAATCTGTCACTCGAATTTAATCACTGGTGGCTTTTTCAGCCTTAGCACACCCAACCAGTCTTGGTGGATCGGAATAATGGCACTGCTGTCATCCCAGTGTTGCCGTCTGCCGGGAGAATCTGGCTGTGCCTGGAGCCAGGCGGTGCAGCAGCCGCTCTGAACTCGGGAGGATGCTGAGGGCATGTCTGTGTGGCACCTTGGGCACCTGGGGGATGCCAGGGGGATGGCTACACCCACGTGCCACAGCATGTTGCTGTGGGGGGAGGCTCCCAGGGCCACGTTGGCCTTTGTGGGCAGCGTGAAGGAGCGCTGGAGACTCCGTGAGGATAATGAGGTGTGCCGGCAGGATGGCTCGCAGGGAGCGCTAGCAAGGGGATCTCCTGCTGGGCCTGCTTGCAGGCATGAGGCTGAAACGAGTCAGGGCATCCCAATCTGCTCCTTCCTGGGACCTGTTCGCCCCACCCTGTCCTTTCCCTGTGTGCACTGCAATGACTTTCCTACCAGCATGGCCGCGGAGACCTCCTGCTGCTCAGCTTCCTTCGGTTTGTCCTGTGCTAGGCTTCAGCACTGCTTATCACTAGAGCATATGGGGGTACTTGGAATTTCTTTTGAGGTTGCTCCACAGTTGTAACAGGGAGTTTACCATGTGATTGGGATTTTGGTATTTAGTTGTCTTTGACTTGATGTGAAGTGCGTGTGCGTGTCTGAGGGGTTTTTGGGCCGTTTTGGGGTTTTTTTGAGGATACAAATATTATTAAACAAGCCAAAAAGAGAAAACAAACAGAAACTTGTCCCAGTACAGATCATGTCAGATTTGCAAAATTACCTGCATCTTTTTGGTTCCTGTGATTACAACTGGCAAAAGCTGAGTGGATTGCTCTTTTAAGTGGGTGATGTGGGTAATTAACACTGGAAATACATTGTCAATACAGATTCTCTACATGTTTTAACAAACAACTGACTAAACTCTTTAACCCAAGGGCATAATGTTACTGCACTTTTGACTTAAGTTTCAGTCATATTCACAAGACTCTTAAGGAGGGACTTAGCAGCAGGGTATTAAACGATTGTTCCTAAAAATACTGCTGCTTCACTTTCTCTTTGTTTAGGATTTGCTTCCTGTATATATCAAATGGCAGGAGCTTTGAAGAGAAGTTCTCTGTGTTTTCCTGCATTTCCAGACAACTTGGGCTAAAGTATCATTTTTAAAGAATGAAACAAAAATAAAGGCAAAGATAATGTGACATAAAAATATCTGAAAGGAGTGTAATTTTAAAGGCTGTCTTCTCTTTCTTTATGAGACATTTTTCATTTCATGAAGCCTTCATTTAATTTCATGAAGTACATCATAGTCCAGATTTCAGCCTGTCTTGGATGCATCCTGCACTCCGGTTCATTCTGATACTATGGCATTAAGTTGAAGATTTAACAAAGCAGACTATTTTTTTCTAAACAGAGATGTTTGGTCATACTGTGTTTTGGGTTTGGTTTTTTTTTTTAAATATTGAAAAGGGCTTTTATGATTCTTTGGAGTTTCTTTACTCTTATTTGGGAGGAGCAATGTAAGTGAAAGATCTTTAGACACAAAACAGTGAAAGGACATAAAGCAATTGAATCAGCTAAATTGTACTGACCAGCTCAGTCCTTCCAAACTAGCTTGGGAACTTGAGTAATTCTGTCTATTGTAAGGGAAAAAATAAAGTGTATTGTAAATAAGGTGAAGGATGGAAAGCACTGATTTTTATTCTTTGTCTTTGATTTGAATGATTGGATGTGTGGCTTCCTTGTCTTCAGATAAGCATCAGAGGATTTTCCACTTGGTTTTGATGCTGAACTGCCTAGAAATCACGAGGGAGATGAGGAATAATCATGTGCAATATAGTAGAGTATAGGGTACATCTAGTGGTAAAGTGGAGAAACTTATAATAATATGTGGGATATGAAGCCAGAACCTGAACTTGATACTGTCAGATGATCTCTCTGGACTGATAATGCCCAGATTCATTGGCCTCCCCACCGTGTTTCCACAGACATGAGGGAGGAGGAGGGTGTTTATACATACACTGAATTCTGTGCTCAAGAATTAATCTTGATTTAGATGCTGGGACTTTCCCAACCAGGCCTCAGTGAAATTGCTTGCTGCTCCCCCTCTGGACATGCTGCTCCTTCTAATCAGACTTACCTGGCATAAACCTCTCTTGACTGAAAGCCAGCAGTGCTTGTGCTGCCATAGTTATAAGGGAGAGGCTTAACTCTGAACCCTGCTCAAGGGCTGCAAATGCACCCTTTTATTCCATACCTTCCTTTTGCCCGGGCTTCCAAGCCAGATGGGCCTTTTTTCTTTGGGACATGAAGCACATCAGGAGGCATGGAAACTCAAGGTGCAGCTACAGTGTACTTTTTTCTCCCCAGAATTAAGAGGTGAGGGATTCCCACGCACGCTGAGGGATGATTTCTGTCCAAGAGCCAAAGTGGTGCTGATCAGGTTATCTGCATGCAAAGCAGAACCTCCTGGTTTTGTTCATAATTCAGTGGGACCCAGAGCTGGGAGCAGCTGCATCTTGCAGTTGCCTCCTTCAGGATGCTTTGGCTGCTCATTCTAGCCTTGAGCCAGCCAGTCAAAACCTGCCCACGTTCTGGTTTTGGCATTGAAGCTGTAGGCTGCCCTGTTTCGAGACCTCCAGAAAGCTTATACGATCAACATGCAAATCCCCTTGGCATTAAGAAAATACATCAGCCCTTTTTGGAGATGTGGTAAAGACTGGGATGTGACCAGCAGGAGCTGCATGTCACTTCAGCAGGACACATGCTCCCCCACCCTGCCCATGAGTCACCTCCCATAGACACTGTTCCAACACCATCCACAAGAGAAAAAGGAAAAAGGCACTTGAGTTCTGCATTTGCCTATTACTACAGAATTCTGATCTTCAGTGTGAAGTAGCAAAGTATTCACTTGCTGCTGTTCTGGTGGAATAGTCATCCTTCTGAAATCATGCTCTGCATTATAGTGTGGGGCTGGACATTTTTTTTCTGCCCATTTGTCTTAAAAAAGAAAAAAAAAAATGGAAAGAAGCCAGGGGAATTCTTGTGCAGTATCATCGTAGTCATCCTGCTCATGTGACCCTGAGAGGGGAGAGGAAAGTTGTGGCAGAACAGGGGAAGTGGAAGGTGATTCTCAGGGGGAGGATGGAATGAAAGGCAGTCAAGCACTTGAAAAAATGTGGTTTTGTTGGGAGGGTTGACTGGCACATAGTCTTAGCACAGTTGGATCCTCTTGGCTCACCTGTGAAATTCTTTGTTTAAGGGGGAGGGAAGAGATTATGGGGAGAGCTTTTTCTCATACAGCTGTGCTGCAGAAAGCATAGTGTATAGCAAGGTATTTCCTCTTTTTTGCATAGCAGTTTTTAAACATTAAGGGTATAGTTCAGAGGTGGATCAGACCATGTTTGGAAAAGACTTAGTTTCCTCTTTTCATTTTGGATTTACTTTTTGCAAATTTTTCTGGTTCTTTCTCTGGTCTAATTTTAAGTAGAGTTCAGCCACTTTCTTTGAGAGGTTAATCAAGGCTAGCTAGCACTTAGTGCAAATGAGTCCTCCCTAATATTAAGCTCAAGTTTTTATCTCCTTCCTTCATCCTGTGTATCATGGTTGGATTTTAGTGTTCCACCCTCAGCACTGTCCCAAGTGTATGTGTACTTGCATGCATGCTGGGGAGACTAATAACCACTATATGAGGTACAGATTTCTGGGCTCTCTACCTTCCTGAGCTTGTCTGCTGTACTTGGGTTGCTCTGTAGAATGGCTCAGAGCTGCAATTCATTGATTTAATTTAGAAAAAGAAATCCAAGTTTCATCCTCTGTGATTCAGGCTGTCTTCTGAGCTGCAGTAGTGGTCACTTAGAGCTGCTGGGACATGTTACTGTAACTTGCATCTGCAACTGAATATGAGCATTTCTGTGCATGTCCTTATTTTGCCCTTCTTTTTTTTGAACTACATTCTCACTTAAAGTGTTGAGTGTTTATCTTTATTTTTTGGAACTGATGAATGTCATACCATTTTTCTTTATCACTGTAAGATGCTGAAAGCCAGCCTGACTTATGAGCCTGTCTTTTGCATTCTAACTATGCCAGTGTTGTCAAGCCAAAATATGTTGTTATAGTCACAATGGGAAAATAACTTCTAAACACAGCTTTGTTCCTGTTCTTCTTGTATCTTGGCAGGCTAAACAGTGAGGTTGAACATTTTCAGTGTTAAATGTAAGATCTAATCAAGGCAAACTCTTCTAAAGGAGTAAGGCAACACAAATACTTCCCCCCCCCTTAATTATGGTTAGGAAACTTTTTAAGTAGAAGAAGCCTCAGTGAAGGGAGTGTTTAAAAGAAAGGTTGTGGATGTGGATGTGGATGTGACTTGGCATCTACTGAAGTTCAGCCCATGTTGGGTGATAAATGTTGTCTGGAGGCAGAATGACATCCATGTTGCAAAGTAAAAGAGAGAGATGAAGATTGTGTCTATCCTTTGTACTTCTTGGCTTTATCTTCCCGCTTATCTTGGGCTGTAGCTCTAGTAATCTTTTTCCTCTCCACCCTTAACTTGATGTAGTGAAACTTGCTTAACCTGCCAAAGGAACAACCTGCTGGCTGTAATGTGGGCAGGTTGCGACTCTCCTTGAGAACTCTGGAACCTGCTGCTTTGGTTTTGGATTTTTCCTTTTTCCCCTTAATGATCACCTGCATAGAGCTATCACAATAGCTCTGATGTTTGACCTACACAGCAAAAGTCAAAGGTGCAGTCAGGGTGTCTTCCTGTTTATAGCTCAATAGCTTAGGCTGCTTCCTTTCAAATATGCAAAACTAAAACATGAAGGTACCACCACATTCCCTGCTGTGGTATGGATTCTGCTCTGGCTTTTAGGACGTGGCAAAAGCACACACATTGCAGGAAGGAGAACTGCAAGCAGCTGGGACAGCCAGTGACTGACACCAGACATAGCCAAGACCCCATCACTGTGGGGCTGCACCCACGTTAGCAAGCTCTGCCTTACTGGCACACTTCACATGGCAAGCACAGCTGAATTGCTTTGGGGACTTGCAGGAGCCCGTGAGTTTGCATGCCAGGCAGAGGTGCTAGGCTGGGCTGGCACTAACATGGAGGTCCCAAGGGTGTTTCCTGTTGGTATGCTGTGGATGCACCATCGCACCCCTCTCCAGCAGGAGCCAGCTCCATCAAAACAAGCAGAGTTTAACAGGTGGACAAACAGCAGAAGGAAAGAACTCAGCCCTGAGGAAGCTGTTCTTTGTCATTTGTTTGTTTTCTGGGTGAATGTGACTGAGCCTGACTGATTCTGCTCTCTAGCTATCTGAAAAGTAACTGGCCAGGTTGAGTTAGCTGTGCTTCAGCCGAGCTGCCAGAGGGTTAAGCAGTCAGGCCGTATGTGGGTGCCTGGGGTGCAGACACAGACAGGCACAGCAAAAGCCTCTGTCATTATTTTCAAGAGATCATTGAAACTGGAAAGCAGTTTTTAACAAAAAGAAATAATGAAAACATAGACAAATAATCCACCTTCCAGGTTTTGCTTTGTCTGTGCAGTTGAATATTTTGATTTTTATTCTAAGATGCTTTCTGAATTTTATCTTCTATCATTGTGGACAGAAACCACCTAAACAAATAACTGGTTTCTTCTCCCTTATTCTTGTGTGAATACAGACAACTGCAGCTCATGCTGTTGTTTTATCACCTATGAAAGAAGCTCTAGCTAGCACAAGAAGTTAGATTAGTGCCACAGGGGAAAGAAAAACAAGATTAAAGAAAATGAGGCAGTAGAGTATCTATAGATGCAGGTTTTGTGAGACCAGGGACCACTGGATTCATGTGAATAAATCAGTTGCTTTGTTGCCTGTGGTGCTAGAGCTCTAAGAGGGCCAAGGCAAGGGAGTGCACAGCACTCTGTATGCTGTGTCAGCACTCTGGGTTTTCTCTGGGTTCTGTCAAACCTGGAGAGAGCCAAACACTCAAACCTCCAGCATTCCTTCTCCTCCCAAATGGGTGATGGGCAGGGAAAGAGGTCAGACAATTTCAGCAACATTTCCATGATTCTGTGTCCAATCTGCTGGGCAAATCCATACTTAGACGTGACTGACAGGCATCACCAGTGTCTGTCCACCATTTGTGCGACCCGTGAGAGGTACTGGGGGTCTGGGGAAACCATGGGCTCTTTCCTCCTGTGGACCTGATCTTCCAAGCAGCCCCAGCCTTGATGAATGCTGGAAGTAGCTGAACAACCATTTTAATCTTGCACAGGTTCTGGTGCACCTGTGGTGCTTTTGGCTTGAGGCTGTTCCTGCACGACACCCCGTAGTTTGAGACAGTGATTTAGATGCCTTTTTTTTGTTCTGGAGCTTCTGAGGTTGTGAAAGGAAGAAACATTAGAAAAGCATTGTGTGATGAGACAGTCTTCCCATCAGCTTCAGTGGGGTCTGCTGTGGGTCAGTTTGGTCCAGTGTGTTATCTCGAAGCATCATGCCCTTGGCATCCAAAACTAAAACAGATTTTATGTCATAACACCCAAGCTGTTATGAGGGTGTGCAACACTTGTCTGGGTTACAACATTCACTCATGTTAGAACATGATAGTGTGCAGTCATGTTAAGTGGCATTGTCCTGAGCCAAGTTGTGGATGTGACTTCAGAAAGATGTGCCCAAGTGCCATTAACACTGTCTCCATCATATTTCTTTGAAGTTAGTTGTACAGACAAATAGCAACTCCCTCCTGCATTCACATTTCTGGCTATTAGAAGCAAAAATTTTCCATTGTATCTAGGAGAATGTATTTGATTTTTTTTTTTCAATAGCACTATAAATTTGAAGTGAGGTTGAAGGCCCTACTTTAAAAAAAAAAAAGAAAAAGTCCCCTGACATTTAATTTGGAGCTTTAAGTTCTCAAAGAAGAAGCATGGCAGCAATACCTTCCATCTAACTGAAGGGGACTAGACAACAGTGTCTTCCTCAGGTTGCAAATACAGAAAAACAAGAGGCATGTGGGTCAGGTATACGGATGTTCATGAGATTGCTTCCTGAGTAATTCTGTCCCTCTCCCTTTTCCTGTGTCTTTGTGACAAGAAATAGTTGTTTTCTGAGAAAGCAGGTTTGTGAACATGGCAGCACAGCGTTTTGCAAGCCATACCTGGTGCGGTGTGACAGTGTGACCAGATAATCTTGACTTCAAAGCTGCACTTGAAATTCAGTATTGGGGTGCACCATTGTGTTAAGGATGAGAAGGAAACAAACATATTTAAGAAATGTTGCTCTGACATTGACATATACAAATCTTTTTTGAGGTACAGTCTCAAACTCTAGACAGAGAGCCAGTTGAAGATGAGGTGCATTTTTCACACTGAGAGAAGTGGATGCCAAGCTGCAGGCTTTTGCTTACTAGACTGCCACAAGACAGGGAGGCTGGGTGTGCAGATTGCTGAGCAGGTTTAGGCAGAGCCAGGACCTCATAGATGATGGGGAATGGGCATGGTGCTCATGGAAATAAATGGTAGCAGGGCAGCTGTCATGCTGTGAATTGGGAGATGGGGGAAAGCTTATGGGCTCCCTTCCACGGCCCCTCACAGGCCCAGGCACTGCAAAGGGCCTGTGCTGGATCATGCCCCAGTTGTTTTTCAGAAGTTCAGGCCAGTTTATGGGAACTCTGATGGTATCCTTTAAAGGCAAACCTTAGAAGTGGTGTTGGCATTAAAATATACGTGGACTTCCCAGCCTGGATGTTCCTCCTGACAGTGTCTTCTTCCCCCTCCTGCTCAGGCACATGAAGATTCACGAGAAGGATCCGAACAGCACAGCGAGCACCACTCCCCCCTCGCCGCTGAAGCGCAGGCGATTGTCTTCGAAACGGAAGTTCAGTCACGATGCAGAGCTGGACAGAGAGGAGAGGACGCCTGCAAAAAAGGTTCTTTACGGGGCATGAAGCAAAAGATGTTCCTGGCTACCTCCTAAATTGTCAGCTGTTCGGTTTGTGCAGTCAGCACAGACTTGTTACAGCTCCGTATATGAGTTGCCATGCTTATCCTGTGTAGCCAACACACTTGTCTGAGATAGAAAATTGATTTCTAATTTCAGAGATTGAAATAATTCAATTTTTAAAATTCTTTATTGTTTAAATTTTTGGATTTGCTTATGATTTATAAATAATTATTGTTGGATGACAGGAGCATGAACCATTCTTTTGCTATTGCAGCTTTTCCCCTAGCTTTTTTTCCCCTCCCATTTATTTTGTAGTAGTCTTGGAGGATGGTGATTTAAACTTTTATAAAAAAAAAAAAAATGTTTACGCCAAAAGCAGCAGCAGCTGAAGTCTGCTTTTGTCTTGATCCGGAGGAAAAAAATCTACAGTACATTTCTCTTTCAAAGGAGCATAACCCTGCATTATTGGAGTTGCAAGAGCAACCAGAAAATATTTATTTGAAGGCTAGACATTTCCATTAGGGTTTTGTTTATGAAATATTTTAACACATCTCAGTTGTACAAAATGTCTGATGTCTGCCAAACTTAACTTGACTCTTTCCACTTACTATCTCTAAATGGCAAGCTAGTAGCAGTTCCATTTAGCTCAGTATCCCTCTCTCTGTGCATACTTTTCTCCCTCTAATCAGAAAAGAAGTGTAGAAAACATGCAGAAGTTCATTGCTTCTCCCTGAACCACTTGACTTAGCAGTTGGCAGTATCTCAGTGGCATAAATAATTTAGGCTGACAGCTCCCCTGGCTTTCTGAAGGGGGAGGAATGCTAGTTCAGTGGTATATAAACACATGGGTTTATAAGTTGTTCAAATCACAGTTCCTCATTAAAACTGATATATCTGTGGCTCAGCTGCACACTTTATCTCCTACTGAGCCTCCTTTCCTGTCATGCATATTCTTACACATGTGCAGAGGCTCTGTCCTTTACCCACTCTCCTGAGGAATGAGTTATTTGTGTTTGCTTGCAGCAAGGTTACACACATGAAGCCTGCAACTTTTTTTTAAGAGAAAGACTTCAGATGGGTTGCAAGTTTGGTTTGTTGCTTACAAGTTGGTCTAGTGAGGTTTTTTTTTTCCCTTTTTCTGAAGGTTGTCGAGGATGGCCACTCCGGTGAAGGGGATAAGAAGGGTGACGATGAAGTTTATCATTGTCCAGTGTGTTTCAAAGACTTTTTTTGCAAGTATGGGCTGGAGTCCCACATGGAGACGCATCCAGATAATTCATTGAGGTAAGAGATAGTACCCAGAGTGTCTCTGGTCACCAGATGGCCTGAAGAAGCCTACTGGGGCGAGGCAGGAGCCCCTCAGCCCTGTGCACTGTTAATTGCCCTCCTTTGTGTTTTTGAACAGGTTTTAAAATGTTTTGCCTCATCTTTTGTCACCAGAGTGCTGTAGGGCTTAATTCTATTATTTTTTTTGCAAATACAGAAAATCTTGCCAGTTAATAACTGGAAATGTTTTTAGAAAAAATTAAAGCCCCTCTTCCTGCCCTTGAAACCCATCACTGTTACATAAAATTGTAAAATGCCGACATGGCAAAATTTTAACAAGTTAAACTGAAGATGCTTAAAACCTGATAAAAAAACTTGATAAAAGTATTTAGGTATCATCCTATGAGATTATTCTGTTTGTGGAGAAGGCAGCAGCTGGATAGAAAGGGTTTTTCAGTCATTGGAGTGAGTGAAGGTAAATGAGTTTCTGGTTTCAGACTTTCAATAAGGTGTTTTATGCTTTTCTGCCTTTTGAACTTAGGGAATAATGTAGATTTTGGCTTAAATGAGCTTTTCTTAACAAGGAAAAATTTTTTATTAATTGTTTAGGAAGGTGCTTGAATATTGTGTTTTGATTCAAGTAATTGCCTCTGGGACTCCCAAAACTTTTTTATTTCCCGGTTTTTACCATAGAAAAATGTAGAGCCAGATACAAAGATGAAGATATAAAAGAAATATTTCAAGTCTAGTTGAAACATGTAAAAAACCTGCTAGTTTAGGAAAGGAGATTGTCCGTTTGCAGAAGCTTGTCAATATTTTAAACTTATTTTGGGACACTGGACTCTAATGATCTCTTTGGAAGGGTGAAGAATGCAGCATCTTGAATTGTGAGTGGTGACACCAACACTCACTTCTGGATATAGGTTCTTAATAGAATGGCATGGAGCACAGCATCCCATTCTATTAAGTGGGATTAATTCTATTAAATTTTCCCTTTTAAATATTTTAATTTAGAAAACCTTGGTAAATACATGCAAAATACTTCTTAAAGTCATTGTTAATGTTGCAGTTACCTAGGAAAGGAGTTGAAAGCTTGATCTATTCAGTAGTAGTTTATTAAACATACTTAGCTGTTTCTGAAGTAAATGAGGTAAATTTTCTTTATTGATGAAAGCTGAACCAGTTGTTCTCCAGTAAGAGCTCTGCAACCCCCACAAAATGGAGTCTTGGACAATTTTGCCTTACACTTCATGCTTTAGAGACAGTGGCTGACATATTAGGTTTATCCTGGCATTACCTTTATTTGGAAGCTTCTCTGAAGATATGACCTCTTTGCAAAGTTCTTTTCCATGGACCTGTGTGGAGAGGTGGATTTTCTTGTTTTCAATGATGGCTATTAGATAATAGAACAGACATCCTCCTAGCTTGGCAGCTTTGCTGTGCAAACATGCTGTTCCTCTTTACGCAGCTCTTCCTCTAGTATTAGACTTGCTTTGGGATGATATTCTCCTGAAATGGATTTTGCTACCCTTGATTCTGTTGAGCAGCAAAGACTAGAACGTGTCCCTAAATCAAAGTCACCATTGACAAACTCCATGGATACAATATAAGAGTGGTGCTGAGATGCTTGTCTTTATAGAATTGTCTAGATGATAGTAAGTGGGTTTTGTTAGGTATTTGCTTCAGCAATTTAAGAGTCAGTGAAGACAGGACAAGGAAGATGTTGTCCCCCCTGCACAGTTTATATATTAAGGTGCAACTTACCCTGCCCATCTGGTTTAAAACATGCCTTTTGTCCTAGTCTAGACAAGTCAAACGACACTGTCTGCCTGGCCCAACCTAACAGAAGATTCTCTAGTAAACAGAGCAGCTCGGACTGCTGTTAAGGTGACTCTTTCATCCCAAATGAAATGGGTTAAAATCCTTAGCCAGCAGGGGCTGTACTCCGAGGTTCCGAGGGTTCTGCAAGACTGTAGGATTCAATAAGGTACAGAATGTAGCATGCCATTCTCAGTCCTGAGTTCAAGTGATTGAAGTTATTTTGGGGAGGCTTAAGGGTGTTTGTTTGAGTGAAAGAGACAAAGAAAAAAGAATATTTTGCTAGAGTAGTAGAGCAAGAGACCTGTGTATACAGGTGTACTTGTGGCAGGGGAGCAAACTGCAGAGTGTTAGAAGGCTTTCATCAAATCCTGCTGTTGCCTTATTGTAGAAGACAAGGGGAAGTAACTCTTGTTAAATTTCAGACAAACAAAAAAGCACAGTAACTGTGTTGTGAGCAAAGGGCAGGGAGCGCAACACCCCCAGTCTCCTTTTATTGCCCATATTGTAAAAGCGGAGTCACTCGAGCAGGACCTGTGAGGAAGGTACCAGATGGGTATCCCAGAGTGAGATACTCTGGTCTGGTGGTTCGTTTGGAGCTGCTGCAGTAGGCAGTAGCCTAGCACAGGCTGCTTTGTGATGATTAAAAACAAATGATGCTCAGTCTGCCTAGCCAGGCCTTTTGTTGTAGGGGCACAGGTCAAACATCGATTCCTATAAAAAGGAGCAAACCGGCTCTGACGCAGTGGTACCAGTGTGCACTGCCTTGGTGGCACCGACCTCCCTTCAGGGATGCATCCTCGGCAAGGTGCCAGGGTGGACAGGAGCTTCTGTCTGGTTTCCCTGTGGTCCTTTAATCTTGCCAGGTCAGTGTTGTTGTGTTAATACAACCTCTTGCCCCCCAGAGCTGTCCGAGTCTGTCTGTCCTGGCCACTCTCTGCTAAGTAGCAGAAAAGGTAGGGCTGTCTGGCAGCCCTTGAATCAGTATGTGAGCAGCTAATTTACAGGGTGGGCCATCACCCTTCCAGATACTGTCAAATGAACAACTTTAAATCACAGGGTTAGCTGTTCAAAGTCAGATGAAAAGACACTCCCCATTGTCTTGCACAGAACTGCTTTTTCATGTAAAACCCGGAGCAGGGAGCACCTCATTGTTTACTTGCAGCAGAATAAACAATACTTAATCCACTGATTGTGTGAGAGGGGCTCCTGCTTGGGAGAGTATCTCTTGATTATGTAAAATCCTAAATCGTGCATCTTTGTCTCCTAATTAGGGTAAGACTGCCGAGCAATAATAGGGCTCTTTGTCCCACTGACAATGGGCTGTGGCACTGCATCTCCTTCATGGCATTACACCCCCTGGTCAGTCTCTGTCCCTTTGAAGCCCTAGGTCCTGCACCCTAATTAATGACATGAGCTGGCCCCAGCAAGGTTGTCTGCAATGCCCATTAGCAGTGGGAGGTGTCCCAGGGGTGCTTTCTGACCCTCTTGGCCTCTCTACCTGGATTATTTAAAGAAGTCTGCTCCCCTGCAGCTGGGGCCTCAGGACACTGTCTATTTTGGTGAGTTTGTATCTGAGTGTTGATATAATTAGCAGAGAGCTGAAACGCTGCACAGCCAATAGGAAAAATGAGAAACCTCACAGAGCAGGGTAGTTTCTTTGGAAACTTTAGTGGCGCAAGGTTGGTGTCAGACGTGAAACTGCTTGTAAAGGTCACCTGACAGCTCTGAGCAACGTCAGCAGTGTAAGCAGAGGAGATGTGAGGATTTCCCAGGGAGAAACCTCTCCAGATGCTATGTTGGGTTTCTCCTCTTTCCTTTGGCAAATATGATGGAACAGGCTTAAAGTAAAATGTGTGGCTTAAAAAAAACAAAAAACATGCACTATAAAATTGTTCTCTTGGATTTCACTGTAGCCAGAGCATACCCTTTATATTTCCTGTCCTTCTCCAACAGGAGGTTTAGTGCAGTACACCATACCAAGAGCTAAAGTATTTTTAATTTTTCCTTCCTCACAGCAGCAAGGAGACACTTATGCTGCATCTCATGCCTGGGTATCTTCCTGAGGAGAGGAGGAGGGAGCTGGTGATGGCGTTGCGGTTGCCTCCTTTCTTAGACTCATTCCAACATCAGTTCTCAGCCAGGATAGTTGTGCAGTTTGAGTGTGGTAAAAAGCTGCCTCTTAATGAACATTATAAGGCTTTCTGATCACATTTGGTTCAGTGGAGCATTGCCTTCATTTACAAGGTTTGGTTTTGCTATATTATTGTAAGATAAAAGAAATAAGTAGACATTGCAGTGTCTGCCTATATGTCACTGAGCTGACCTGGTGATCAGAACCAGTGGATGCCTGTTGCCATGAATGGATTCAGGGCAGATTAGGTTTTTTGACCTTCTACAGAGCCTGTCCAAACAGTGATATAATATATTAAGCTTTGTAACTTGCAAGTCCTGGGCATATTTTCACAAGGACAACAAAAGCAGTTCTCCTCCCTCAGGGTTATGTGCTTCTTTAAAACATCCAAACAAAGGAAACCAAAAGTAGTTCACAGTCTACCTTGTTCTTCAAAACAGCCTGCCCAAGTTTTGTTGAAATCGTGTAGAGGTTGGGTGCTGCCATGGGAAGCTATTGTTTTCAACAGCTCACAGTAACAGGCACAGCAGTAGTAGAACTCAGGCCCTGGAAGGAGAAGTGTCAGGAGACTCTGACTATTGGTATCTGTGGTTGGCTGCCTCTAGTTTTGCCAGGGTAACCCTCTGTGAGGTCTTGTTTCTGAAAACACTCATGGGTGGAAAATGCTGTTGTTGTCTCTTGGTGTTACCTGGCTTCACCAACGTGGAGTGGACAACTTAAGTGCCATAAGTATGGTGTTCTGGACTCTGTGGGTAAATTGAAGATGTCTGTCATGGGCAGCTTGCAGTTCAGGCAGGCTGGTCACTAGGTTTCCCCCTTTGCCAGCACATCCACCTTCTTCAGTGTAGGTGGGATGCTGCCAGGCACCTGGACCTGTACCCCAATCTTAAATCATTTTAGCCAATGCACATGAGCAACCACATTTAAGACAAAAGGAAGTGGTTTTTTGGGGGAAAAAATAACAGCTACTTAGAATATGGCATGTTTATTGCCCAGTTACTGTTCTCCAAGGCAGTTCTGCACAGTGGCTTTAGGGAGATAAAATAGTTAAGAAAAGAAATGAATGGAGATTTAAAGTGTATGGAGATGATTTCAGTCATTAACCCCTGTAGAAAAGACCAGTTCAAGATGAAGTTGTTTTTGGAGCAGCAATGTGATAGTGTAAAAGTAAATTGTAACAAATGTTAAAAGGAAAAATAGAAAACAGCCAGAAAAAGACCCTTAAGTATCATTCCTGTTTTTGCAAATGCCTATCTAAGCAAGTTTAGGAATTCACTTTCTATCTGCTCTCTCCTTATATAGTAGGGAATAATTGTGGCTTCCTTTTTCTGAAGCACATTGCTGTCTACATGTGGCCAGCCTTTTGTGGTAAGAGGGTGTTAGTGATGCTACAAACTTGCAGGAGTAAAAGTGTTTGAAAACTAGATGCCATTTGCAATTAATTTTACTGTGAGAAAAAACTACAGATTCGTGGTGGGAACAGGAAGTTTTTTCCTGATAGTTGATACTGCTATTACTGGAAGCAACTTGAAGGATGAATGACGAGCCATCTTCATTCAGCACTGTGAAGTTATATACTACTTTCTCTCTCTCTCTCTCTCTCTCACAATTGTTGATATGCACGTTCCTCATAGCCTCATTCCTTGTTAGCACTTCAAAAGAAGAAACATTGTACTCTGGTAATGAAGATGGATAATTCTGAGGTTGTTGTATTCTACACAATTATTGAGAAGGATAGAGAGCACTTCAGCATAGACATGTTCGTGGACCTCCTTGACCTCTGCTTTTGGCATACTATATTTTGGCCCCAATACTTCATTTTTTAGTCACTGAGATTGTACCAGTAAGGATAGTTTAGGTAGAAATTGCTCTGGAGTTACTGGGTACTAACACAGTTAATGCTACAAAACTAGTTATAGCCAAAGATGGAGGTAACAGGGGGCAGTGGTGTTACATTGCGATTTGTCTGACTCTCCTGCTCTGCTCCACTCTCAAGCTGTGTTTGCTCAGTATCTTGCTGGTAGAAACTAGGAACCAAATCCTAATCTCTTGCTGGCAGCATTTTCAGTGCAGGAGCAATTCCATGAGAAGGCTGCTGCTGCTGAAAAACAGCTCTGGTAAAGGCTATGGCCAGAAATATGCTGTGTTACAGTGCAATTCTTGGTAAGGCAGAGGAGAGGGTGTGCAAGCAAGCTGGTGAATGCATCCTTTTACTGAGCAAATGGAGAAGTAGAATCAGTGGGTTGTCTTGCAGAAGCAGAACAGAACTGCACGTTACGTGCTTTCTGAAGTTTCTGTTCAGAAAAGAGAGCTGGGAAACATCTGAAGAGCAGCGCGAGTCCAACGCTGGCCTAGAAGTGGTCAGCTCACATCAGGGAGCTCATTGTGTGAGGAAACTGGGAATCCAGAGCAGCCGGGTAAAAATATTGGCTGGGGAATGGACACAGGGAGTGATGCTCTCATGTGAAACTGTGTGCTGTGTCACATGGTGTTGAATATCTTAGCTTGGCTGCCAGAATAGAAAGTGGGTAAATGCAAAGCTGACCGTAGAGGAAAGCTGCTTGTAAAAGGGCATGCAGGAGGGAGAAGGGGCTGAGCCAAAATAGGTTATTAGCACGCCTGCCTGATCCTAAGGAGCAGGATTTGTTTGTATGCAGGTTCTCTCAAAGTGCTGGGCACTGCTCACTGTGTTGGCAGCCATGTCTGCATGCTGGGCATATCTTAACCTGCAAATGTAGATAAGGGCAAGGGGCTGCAGTCCAGATTCAGCTGTGCACCTATTTGTGAGCCCTGTTGTGATCAGTGGATGCTTATAGGATAGAGAAACCCCTGGAGATGTACTTCTCCTTATGTTACACATGAAAAGTGGTGGTGTTTTTAACATGGTAGACACATAGATTTCTTTTTTAACTCTTGCTATTAATTTTAAAATTACAGAAGTACTTGGCTTCCATATTTGAAAGATGTGTTAGAAGATAGGAAGAGCTTTTCATTTTTTACCTTGAAAGAATACTAAAAGGTTCACTTGAGTTCGTGTGCCCAAATAACCAGTGTTATTCTGGATGTTGTGCAGCTTCTAATTTTGGTAGCTGTAGAGGACTGTACTGGTCAGGTTCCCCCCCCCCCAGGTATGTTTGCCCTAACTATTAAAACCTTCATTGTTACTTAAGTTGATCTTTAGCTCTTCCTCTGTGATTCTGTCTAGCCAATGTGTTAACACTTCTGGTTGTTAAATCTTTGACCTTTATTAAGTAAAAAAGTCATTATGAGAATATGACTACTTTGTGTGAGTGTCTGCAGGCCATCTCCCATTTTCCCATTATTTTGTCTTAGTTGCATGTTAATTCTGTTGAAGTAAATAGTATAATAAGCTACTGTTTGACCAGGGCAGAGGTGTTTTAATCTGATACTGTTGAAGTGTTGCTCGTAAATGCAATTCATTACAGTGTTAGGAAGAAGTTTTTGCGCATTTTTCTTCGCTCACACACAAAGTTAAAACATGACACAGCATGGCTTGTGCCTTTTTATTAAATCTTACAGCAGTTAATTTCACTGGAGTTGCTCAGACGGTGGGAGTCACTGGTGCAGACACTGGCCCTGGTGCATGCTGACAAATTTCTGAAGCACAACATCACCCTGGTTTATATCGGGTCTGCCCTGGCTCTTACACGATCCTTTTCTTGCCTGGACCACAGCGCAGCTGTAGGAATGCACATAACGCTGTGCATCCCTCTATTAATAGAAGGGTTGGTGCAAGGGGTTCAGCCTTGGCTGCACCCAAGGGTGCAGCTTTTGGCTGCTTTGAGGGAGAGGATTAAAGAGAGTGACAGGACACATTGGTAACAGAATCAGACGGCCAGTGGGGCGGTCGAAGGGGGCAAAAGTTAAAAGAAAAGTCCCTTCTTTGCCGAGGCTGTGAAGCAGCACACACTGAACATCTAGCAGGCTGCGTCCGTCCCCTTAGGCACAGGGAAGGGGAGGGAACCTCTCCAGCTGGCAGGGAGCTGGCTCCTGGTGCTGCTTGCGGTTCCAGCAGGGCCCCATAGCAGTGGGCGAGGTCGAGATGGCAGAGCAGCAGGTCCTTCGGGGTCAGACACGCTGCGATGGTGCGGGGGAGGGAGGCAGGAATGGGCATTGCAGGGCAGCAGGAGGACCCAGAGGGATCGCTGCGAGGGAGGCAGGAGAGGGCTTTGCAGCGCTGCTGCTTTTCCATCGCTCATCTGCAGCAAATTGGAGAGATTAGTGCGGCTGTTGGATGTTATTTCCCAAGGCCCTGGGTGTGGAGGCCAGGAGGGGTTGTTTTTTGGGTTTTTTTTAATCCAAAAGGAGATGAGTATCTGGACCTGGGTGGGGTTCCACAGGAGCAGAAACCAGTTGGCTCTTTCTCATCTCTCTCACTTTGCCTTGCCCCAGAAGAAGTGAAAGAGAAGCAAAGGAATCCTTTCCTGAAGGGGAATAGTCTGTAACCTGCTAGCTTTTCTTTCATAGGTGGTGAAAGCCCACCTATGATGGTGTGTTTAAAACCATCCTTTCTCTATCTCCCCCTCCTTGTCAGGCTCCCCTGCGGCTTGGACATTGCCAGTGTGGAGGCTGGGAGCCTGCTCCCAGCGCCGGTGTGGACATGAGTCATCAGCAGGGAATCACCCATCCTTCTCTTCTTCCCAGTTGTATTATTTTTAGGTCAGCTTAGGAATTTCTTTGCTCATGAGAGCCACATTAATTCTGCAAATAATGTTAGAGAGAAAGGAGAGTAATAACAGAGGTAGAAAACACACAGTACCAGCCGAGGATTTCAGTGGGAGGAGTAAGACAACTTCATAACTTAATTGTATATTAATGACTTCTATCTTAAAATATATTTCATTCTTTTTTTTATTTTCCTTGCTTCTGTTTGTGGAAGATGCTAAAGAACACAGACAGGAAAGGAACAGAGTGGTACCAAGCTTTTTATTTTAGATAAGGCCAGACATTAACATTGTTTTTATTTGTTAACATCCACAATATGGGCAATTTTGTATTAGTGAGCTAGATGGGTGAAAACTTCAGGTTTTAGTCTTTGTAGTTTCAGAAGTGCTAGTCGAATAATGGCAAATGTCACTTTCCCACCATCAGTCTCGGGTAATGCAGAGCACAGTGTTTGTTTAATTTCATGGTAACATAATGATAAATACAAATATTTGGCATTTTCATCTTGACTACTGAAATACAAAATCTAGAAGGATTGAATGGTTTTCTGCATTACTCTTAATCAAAATCAAGACTGATTAATTTTGCTTAAAATTGGGCTCTGCATTTCCTTTCTAAAATGTCTTTCCGTTTCTTAAAGAAGAAAAGCTATTTCCTCTGCTGACAAATTGGAGTTGTCTCAGAGGAGAGTGTAATGCAAGGCAGCAGGCACTGCTTATGTAAACTTTTCTTGCAAGAGGTGTCACTTATCAAAAGTGTAGCAAATCCTTCCTTGCCCCCTTGAACAAGCTTTGCAAAGCACTGTTTCTTAAAGCCTGTTAAAATGCTTTTATATCCTAATTAGCATTACAGATTTCAAGAATACTAACTTATTTTAGGAGAAAGCTTTTCAATGGTGTGTTTTTACACAGAGACCTTGTCTGAATTTGAAAAAAAAAAAAAGAAAAGGTGCACTGATGTAGTAACAATTAATCAGACCTGCCTGGTGTGTGTGATACATGGCCTGAGCACCAAGGGCAGCCTGGTGCATTGTTATATTTTGGTTCTGCTTTTGTGTTTTAGGAGTTCTGTTTCCTTACCTGCCTTTTTTTTACACCTCTGCCAGCAAGCCAGAGCCCTAGTATTATATTTGCATTATTCCAGATATGAGCAACTCCAAAACATAAAGGCAATTGAGAATTAAAGTAATTTTAAAGGGACCTTAGCTGCTAAAACCAGGTTTTACCTTTTTGCTTTAAATTGAATCTCTGTGCTTGGAACTGAACAGCTTTTTTCTCACTCCTCTATAATCGTATTTATAGAAAAATGGAAGACTCTGGCCAAGACTGGCAATCACACGATAACACAGCAGCTTTTATTAGATACATCTGGAAACTTACCTTGCAAGTAGAGTGCTTTTATCTCTGCACAGGTGTTGAGCCATTGCTCGGCCTGTTCTGCTGACAGCCTCAGAACCTGTTCCCATCACTGTTCTCTGCAGCCATGCCATCCGTGTTTGACGTGGAACTGCACATGAGCAGACTTGTGAAACTTTAAGGAGAGGGAGGCTTTTCTGGTGTTTCTTTTTTGTTTTTTCAAAGTTCATCATGAGCAAACTATTACCATATGTTTCAGATGCTATATTTCATATGCTGGACTTTTCAGACCTTCCACAATTACTATTTTTTTTTTTAAAGCAGTTTAAACAAGATGAAAAAATGTTAACATCACCTAGGATTCCTTTCTCTTGTCCTTCTTACACTGTGGGTCTAGATTTAAAAATACTGTAGGCAGTGACACTGCCCAAAGATGAAAAATAGTACTGATGACAAAACAGAGAAATTAATAGTTAGACTTCCTTAAAAAAACCCTAATGCTTCCAGCTAATGCACTCTTAGGCCTGGCAGCTTACTCCCTTTTAAATTAACACAAGCCTTAGTCAATGCAGCGTGATGCTTGCCTTAACTAGTTAGGTTTTGACATTTAGTACCTGTAAGATTTTCTTGGAGGTGCTAGGAGTCCATACCTGGACCACAGAGGAAGGCAGGGCATCCACAGCTCCTTCCCATGCTCCAGCTCCTATGTGGTTCTGTAAACTGTGCCACCAGGGCAAGGTGCTGAGCCAGGGTGCAGTGCATTTTTATGCCCTGAAGAGCCTGCAGCTTGAGATGACAGGCATGATTTATCTGGATGTTTTTTTTTCAGCCATTTCTGACCTAATGGAAAAAGAGCTTAATCTTTCTCCCCATTTCTCTTTTTGTTTGCTGCTTCTTCACTCACAGCAAGGAAAATAAAAGAAGACTAGGGAAGAAAGAGAAAAATAAATATACTTAATAAAAGAGAGAAAGCTTATATTCCTTTTACAAGATGTTACTTTTGTTTGGGGGAGGAGAGGCAGTTCCCTTTGCATGGAAAACACCATTTTTAAATTGCAAATTTTTACTGTCCTGAGGCTAGCAGTTGGTACAGGTGTACTGTGAAGGACTTTCACATGGGTGTTTGCTCTGAAAGATTAACTCTCAAGTGCAGCTTTTGATGGGAGACCTAAATAGAGTAGTGCTAAAAATCAGCATGTTGCAAGAGGGAGGTGAGGGGGAGTGCAGGATGAACAAGACACACCTCCCTGCCGTGTGGGATGTCTGGCTGCTTGACAAGGAGCACTGGCTCCTGCTCAGCCCAGATCTTGGGGTACAGGAGTCGGTGCTCCCAGTAACTCTGTGGTGCCATCACTGGTAGCTGTGCCTGTCCCGTCACACACAAGGGGATACAGCTGCTGCACTGGGTTCCTGGGCCCAGGGGAGGCCAGGCACATTGGGACCCCCGAGATGCTTCAGGATGCCCTGAGGTGAGGGTCTGTGTCCCTTTGCAGAACAGACTGCAGTGCCTCCAGTGGTGCCGGAGGATTCTTTCCAAGCCTTCCTTGTTTGTATATTGACATACCAGGAGGAACATGTCAGAAGCACTGCTTGTTTTCATGCAAGGCATTTTCATCACCTCTAGAAGCAATTTATTTCAGTAGCCTTCAGGTTCTTCACGTGATTTCTCGTAACTTTTTAATGCTCTCTGTCCCCCAGTGGTTTTGGTGGCAGTGTTTTCGTTTTCACTGAAAATGAAAGCTTTGCATCACAGAATAGGTGCTGCCAAGTGAACTGGATGAGAGCCTTAGAGCCTGATGCTGGAGAAGTACTGTGTTGGCCATCTCCCCCCTCCCTGAGATTGTTGTCACATTTGGCATACCTCTTTAAGTAAACATTAGCTTTGTAAACGGTATTGGTTCGGTATTTAATGGAATGCAGGAACTATGTCAGCAGTAATTACACAGGTAGGATGCAAGTGAATTGACAGGCGAGTTAAAACAGATTAAACCTTCAGTGCATAATATTTATGTCCAGGCTTTCTGGGTACTGTGATAACAATGGCTGTGTTATATACACTTCACACTTGCTTCTTTCACCACTCAGGGACTATGAGTCCAGTTGCTTTGTGGGTGACTTGGTTATCTCTTCGTTTTCAGGGAATAAAAAAAAAGGACTGTGGGAGTTTATGTAGTGATAAAATGAACAACAATGGGAGTTTGTTAAGGACAGGACAGGGAGGGGGTGGTTTCAGGATTTTGTCAGAAGTCATTTCTAATTGCAGGATGTTTTTTTAATGAGTAGGCACATGTCCTTTTCCTTGATGTAGATAGCAAAGTCAGTATGGAGAAAACTGGAGCCAGGGGCAGATGTGAAAAACTCCTAGTGCATATAATATTCTCACTGGCAAAATCTGACTGCCTCATATCCAGTGGTGTTTTGCTTCTGGGAAACCCATGCTTTGGCTGGGAGCTGGACCTGTAACCACAAGGAACTTGAGGTTGAGTGAAACTGTGTGTCACTTACTGAATGCAGAGTGGACGTGACCTGTCATGCTGCAGAGCTCACATTCCAAATATTTAACAGGCAATAGGCTTTGTTGACGTGTTGGCCAAATGTTGCTGCATAGCCCTTTCTGCCTGAAGCATAGTTTTGATTGTTTAATGCAATGTTTTATGTGAGAAACCCTAGTTTAGCTGAATTTGGGATTTGAGAACTTAAGAAAAACAAGAAATCACAGCAATAAAGCATGGGTAGGAAAAGACAGTGCTTCTGATTTTTCTTCAGGGCAAACTGGCTGTGAGGGGGAAATAAAAGTGTCAGAAGTGTTGAACCTGTTTCAGGTCTCCCTCCTCTGAATCTTTTTCCCCTTCAAGGAGCAGTAGTTTTCCTTTTAAAACAGTCTATTTCTCATAACAGCTTTGAAAAATACCAGTGAAAGTTTATGTGAGGAAGAGCCACACACAGGTATTTTATGCAGTACTATGTTTTAGGCAGTGATTATGAAAGGTGCTTTTTTCTACATTTGCTTGCTACTTAGGTCAGATTAAGCCTCTCCTTGCCACCGATTTTTTTTTAAAATGTTGTATATTTTAATAGTACTTTTCAGTAAAAATGAAATGGTGTAAGGCCATTGAAATATTTTTGGTTGGACAATGAAAAGGTTTTCACAAGGCTGTGATCTCAGCTGCCATTCTACCATCTGCCCATGTGAGATTGTCAGTTCTCATATTCTTTGAACTTCCAGTGGACTTATTAGCCAGAAACTGGTAGAAAGTGACTGTGACCGGAATGGCCTTTTGTGGTGATAGGTCCTGACACACTGTGGCTTTGTTTTGCATTTAGCAAGTTCTTGGTATCCTGTCCCAGTGTAAGAAGAATGCTAGTTCTTAAGCTTGCAGCAGTGAGTAATTTTTGGTTTATTCCTTTCCTTTCCAGGTGCGACATCTGTTGTATTACCTTTCGTACTCATCGGGGCTTACTGCGCCATAACGCAGTTATCCACAAGCAGCTTCCCAGAGATCCCATGGGAAAGCCTTTCATTCAGAACAACCCTTCGATTCCAGCAGGCTTCCACGACTTGGGATTCACGGACTTCTCCTGTAGGAAGTTCCCCCGCATTTCTCAGGTACTCTCTGTTCTTCATGGCTTTAGGTAGCAGCTGCTACAGTGCTTTTTAGATGAAGTCATTAAAAGATTCATCCTGCATGTAGAATATTTTGTGGAAAGCACATCACCGCTGTTTGTGTAGGCTTCAAACACTTTATGCCTTTCCTTTTTCTTTTTTCATCTGAGGAATATTGACACTGGGGTTCTTTTCACCATTCCAGTGGATAACTGTCAGTGTAAAGATGTACAAAAAAATTTTAAAGGAAACCTTTGGTCATATTAGATCCTTGCCTCTTTGAGCATACTCAAAAAATCCTACATCTGAAATCAATAGGGACTACACACGGTAAGGAAGACATTATTTATTTTAGTTTACTCTAACAAGGATGTAGTTGGGGTATGAAAGGTTTTATTACGAAAACCTTTGAGCAGTCGCCTTACTAACTAAACAGTGACATCTTCAGTGATTTCCTCACAAAACACTCCACGATGTTCCTCATGTAAGGTTTGAGGGTTTTGCACCTTTGAGGGATAGTGGATGGGGAAAGTCAGGGAGGTAGTCAGTAAATATTTTTCTGAGAATAAAGCTTTCTGTTGGATGATATGATTCCTCCCTCTGTCAAACCTTGCCTGCCTTAGTTTGGGTCTGGATGAAGCTGCTTATCTATTAAAAAAAAATCAACAGCACAGTCCACCAGGACCGTGCTTAGTTTCTGCACTTTTCTTATTCTTCTGGTATTAAAGCATTGATTTCCAACTCGGCAAGGTGGTAGACTTGAAATTTGCTGCTGGTCCAGGGGAGCATGTAGGTTGTTCTGTCATTCTGTTACAGTTTTGGTATAAAACTTAAAAAAATCGAAAGGAAGCATTTTTTAAGCAAAGTTTATTTCTCTTGTAATTAATGACAGACATTTAAAGTTATTAAGGGATTTGAATGTTGGTATTTTCCTTTCGTAATTGTTTTGCTTTCACTGTGAGAAAAGACTTATGAAGTATTTAGAGTCTATAAAGATCTTGCCAGCCCTCTACTAGTATTTTACTTGGGACAATAAATGTAATCAGACTTCCCTAACTGAAAACCTTTAGCTTTAGGCTGTTGAGTTTCATTGAACTGCTTTTGAGGGATANTTTTTTTTTTTTTTTTTGCTTGCTCTCCTTCTGGTTTCTTTGTAGTAGAGCTAAAGGAGATAGTCTACTGCCTGGCTTCCTTGCTGTGTAGTATACTGAGGCTCTTGTCTTGTCAATGACAAGAGAAACTTCTGATAAGGAAGTTTAGGATGGAAAAGAATTTGAGAGCCTGAATAGCCTTCTGAAGGAGTTTACCTTTATAGAAGGGAACTTGTGGAAAATCAGTCCCTACTTCAGATATACCCCTTAGGAGACTAAAGGCTGTGGACTGGGAATACCTCCATACCAGGTAGGTGGTGGCTGCTTAAACCCCTTAACTTAGTCAGTGAAGGAGAGAGTCAGCTGTTTTTGTTTTGCAACAGCATGTGATGCCTTTCCAGTTTGAGATTCCTACTAAGTATTTTTGCATGTCTTGCAGGTCTGGTGTGAAACAAATTTGCGAAGATGCATCAGTGACTTCCATCGATTTATTTGCGAGATGTGTAACAAGGCATTCCCCATGCTTTCGGCACTCACACTGCACAGAGAAACTCACGTGGTGGATCAGGGAAAAGACAAGCACAAGCCACAGTCCACGACCCCACCCGGTGAGAACCCAGACCAGAAAGCCTTCATGGCATCCTTGGGCCTACAGTACACCAAAGACATCAAGCCTGTCAAGCAGGAGGACAATACACAAGATGAGGTCCAAGAAATGCGGCTCAGAGCACTGAAGAGTAACCTACCTCAGGAACCCGGCAGCACCAGTCTGCTCAGCCTCTCTCCTCTGGAAGCTGCCTCCATGGGAGGGTCATTTTCAGTCCTTCCCCCTACGAAAGAAAATATAAAGCTTCTCTCGCTGCAGCCTTTCCAGAAAGGCTTTATTATCCAGCCTGACAGCAGTATTGTGGTGAAACCCATCTCCAATGAGTCTGCCATTGAGCTGGCAGACATTCAGCAGATCTTGAAGATGGCTTCTTCTGCTCCTCCTCAAATCAGTCTTCCTCCACTTTCTAAGGCACCTTCTGTCCCCGTGCAGTCGATTTTCAAGCATATGCCACCACTGAAGCCAAAGCCTTTGGTAACGCCCCGAACAGTTGTCGCAACCTCTACACCTCCTCCTCTTATCAGTGCCCAGCAAGCCTCCCCTGGCTGTATCAGCCCAAGTCTCCCACCTCCCCCTCTGAGGCTGATCAAGAACTCGGTGGAGTCCGCCTCCAACTCTCATCTCTCCCAGCCAGGAGCCAAATCAAGTCCTTCCTCACAGCTGCTCCTCCAACCCAAAGTAGAGCCTTTAACTCAGCATGAGATGAAGACACAGCTGGAGCAGGACAGCATCATTGAAGCTCTCCTGCCTCTGAATATGGAAGCCAAGATCAAGCAAGAAGTCACAGAAGGAGACCTCAAAGCCATCATTGCAGGGGCAGCGAACAAGAAGACCCCAACCATGAGGAAAGTTTTGTACCCCTGCCGTTTCTGTGACCAGGTATTTGCCTTCTCTGGTGTCCTGAGAGCTCACATCCGTTCTCACTTAGGTATTTCCCCGTATCAGTGCAACATCTGTGACTACATCGCGGCTGACAAGGCCGCGCTGATCCGGCACCTGCGGACGCACAGCGGGGAGAGGCCTTACATCTGTAAAATCTGCCACTACCCGTTCACCGTGAAAGCCAATTGTGAGAGGCACCTGCGGAAGAAGCACCTCAAAACGACCAGGAAGGATATCGAGAAGAACATTGAGTACGTCACCAGCAATGCCGCAGAGATGGTGGATGCCTTCTGCTCCCCAGACACCGTGTGCAAGCTGTGTGGAGAGGACCTGAAGCACTACCGGGCCCTCCGCATTCACATGAGGACGCACAGCGGCTGCCAGAAGAAGAAGCCGTTCGAGTGCAAGGAGTGCGGCACGGCCTTTTCGGCCAAGAGGAATTGCATTCACCACATCCTCAAGCAGCACTTGCATGTGCAAGAAAAGGAGATTGAGAATTACATCCTAATGGTGGACTGCAGTGCCCAGGAAAGCCAGCCAGACCCTTCTTTATTGGAGGACAGCACTTATATGGACCACAAGCCCATGACGCCTTTCCTGGAGCCACAGAACGGCTTTTTGCTGGGAACATCATCTCACGTCTCCATCAAACGTGAACCTGTGGGCAACTTCCCCATGGATTTTGATGAGCCATTGGATTTCTCTCAGAAGAGCAAAAGCCTGAATGCTGTGCAGGTGAAGCAGGAGAACCTGTTCGGCTCATCTCTGTCCCTTTATGACTGTTCCATGGAGCCTATCGACCTGTCCATCCCCAAAATCCTGAAGAAGGATAAAGATGATGCCCCCTGTGAAGCCAGGAATCAAGAGCTGGCTGCTTCTGGGAACAGTGATAAAGCCTATAACTGTCTGCAGTGTCCTTTGGTTTTTGGTGCCAATGGGAACTCAGAAACAAACCGGGGTGTCAGACATCCCCAGCCACTGAAAGGTTCGTTGCATTTGACTGTCCCGATCATTTCCCCAGCTCTCCCTGGCAATTCTGCCTTGCTGAGACCCCTGAGGCCTAAACCACCACCACCACCTCTCTTGCCAAAGCCTTCAGTAACTAAAGAGCTGCCACCATTGGCTTCCATTGCACAGATCATTTCGTCTGTGTCTTCTGCTCCCACTTTGCTGAAAACAGAGGCTGCGGACACCAGTCCCAAGGCAGTGAGCAGCTCCACTGGGTGTGACAAATCAGGGAATGCCAAAGCTAAAGTGACAATCGTGACCACCGTTCAGAGAGACTCCAGCCTGCCCAGTGACCTGTCTCAGGCTTGTGATCCAGAGCAGTCTCCTGTTGCTGATGCTGGGTTGACTAAGAAAAGAGGTAGAAAGAAAGGAACGAAAAATAAGCCTAAACTTAGCAGTAGTGTGGATCTGGAGTCAAGTGGGGAATTTGCCAGCATAGAGAAGATGCTGGCTACCACAGACACTAACAAATTTAGCCCATTTCTGCAGTCCACTGACAATTTCAAGGAAGAAAGTGGCAGAAATGGAACAAGTGAGGATGAGAAGGAAACTGCCAAGGATAAGCTGCTGAGAGGGAAGAGGAATGCTTACTCAGACTGCCTGCAAAATATCCCATGCCCTTACTGTCCTCAAGTCTTTCCATGGGCAAATGCCCTGCAGCGGCACATGCTCACTCACACAGGTAAGAGTGCTCTGTACTCACAGTAGGTTGTAGCCCCTGAGATTGTTCCCCATGGAAGGGCCTCTCTGTGGAGGAATCTTCCTTTCTCTGATGTCCAAATTGTATTCTTCATTATTATTTTGCTAACCCCTTGCTGTTACTTTTTCGTAGTGGTGGTGGTAGATTTTTCAGAAGTGGAATCTTTGAGTCTTTGAGTATCAGAGGTTAAATAAAACCATTAATACCCATTTGACTTTAGTGGCATAATTTAGTGTAGCTGGAAAGAGACTCAGGTTTCAGTTGTTCTGTTATTATTGTCTTGTCTTCAAGGGGAACATGTGTGTTGAATATTTCATCGTGCCTTACGTGGTTTGTTTGTCTGCTTCTGATGACTGTTCGTCTGCATTGGTAATGATAAAAAGATCTCTAAAAGTGAGAGACAATAAGTGTGGAACTGTGGCAGGAAAATAAAATATTACAGTGCTTAGCATTTTTTTTTTCTTGCGGTGGCTTTTATTTGACAGATCAAAGGAGGATGCAAGAAACTGCTCATCCTGGGCATTACGTAATAGCTTGCCTCTAGGAAAAGTTTCTCCTCAGAGACAGACAACTAAAGGTGGGCACATGCCCTAAAGGTGTGGAGATGTGTAATGGAATCTCTACCATTGTGCTGCTGTGTAAGTAACCTCAGACCTGGTGTAAACAAAAGGAGGAATTGGGTAGGGAGATTTATTCTAGGTCTGGGGTTATTTTTCATTCTTCACTATAAAGGAAATACTGCATTGAATGCTGTGCTGATTTGAAGTTCCCTCATTCTTCCACCCACACTGTAATAAAGTAATTAGTAGATTCTCATCCTGCTCTAGAGGGAGAGGACAAAGCTCTACTTGCTGTTGCGCCCTTTTAAGTCAGTCACAGTTGTTGATATTATTTACTTCATTATGCATCTCAACTCTTGGCATAAAGAATAAAAATTAGGTTTTTTTATAGGAAACATAGGGGATTTGAGTAGAGCCTTATAAAAGTGAACTTTTTTTTTTTTTTTTTTTTTTTTTTTTTTTTTTTTTTTTTTTTTAAAGAAAATGAGGTTTCCTGAAACTACTGATTCATGTCTGTGCTAAAGAGGGAAACCTGAAGAGGTAAAAGAGGTTAAGTAAGAGGTTTAAAGGGAATCTGAGCTGTGGAGCAGTCCCTATTACAGTTTGCTTTGGGTGACACGAGGACATAACTTGCAAGGTATCAGTGCAACAGTGAGGCTATTGTTTTCTGGTCCACAGAGACCAAATTATTTCATCTTATTAAGCATAGAATTTACTTTGTGGTGAAGGAGAGCTCTTTATTCGTATCTCAATTGTTTTCCAACACCCTGGTCTCCAAAAAAAATATATAGTTACTGAAGAACTGTTCATGAGACAGAAAACAATGGAGAGGCTTTTCCCAGACTAAGAGGTTTGACCTGCTTATTGATGGCAGACTTCCAAGGTAGCAGCACTGGTGTAAACCCTTAATGAAGACAGGAAAATGCACTCAGCCATGAATTATGCTGGTAAAACTTGTCTCCCTTACGACCACCAGGCTTGGAAGGAGACACCGTCCTTTTAGAAAGCCTGTGCTGCAATTCCCACAAGGAGAGCAAGCAGCTGTGGCTGTAACAGGACCGAATCCTCACCACAGATAAAGGATTTTTGGTGATAATACAGCAGTGGCAATAGTCAAATTTCAGTTGGTATGCTCTGGCAGTGATAATACTGAGCTCTTTTCTAGTCATCGTCTCAGTGTTGAGAGTGACTTGTTGCTGGAGGACCACCCCACAGAAGGCTTTAGCTGGCCTTGGGGCATCTGCCCTCAGATGGCATGAGCATTCTTTCTAAACTGGGAGTTTCCAGCAGCTCTCCTGGGGCAGCAGTGTCCATGAGGCCTACTGGAGGGAGGAGAGGGAAAGCTAAGCTGGGAAGGTGGAAGAAATTTAAGCCAGGTAGGTGGTGCCAAAGCAAGCCCAAGGATGCATTCAGGTGGAGCAAGCCCTGTGTTTTTGTGGTGGGTGTCAGATGCTGGTGGCATGCAAGGAGTTTGGCAGCTCTGTGGTAGATACAGCAGTTTGCTGGCCTTATCTTCTGGATGAGCAAATTGGTTTTCTTGTGGACAAATCTAGAGTGTTGTAGTGCAGTGCAGCCTTCCTGTCCCCACCTATTGCACAGGCAGTGACTTGTCAGATAGCTCTGCTTTTTAAAAGAACTTAAGAAAAAACTCTATTCACTGATCTTTGTAAAGAGAAAAGGGGAACTTTATTACTCTCTGTGCTTGATGGCTGCTCCGTGACCTGGGTAGAGAAAGGACTGACAGGCTGATGTGAATGGGGAGAGATGAGAGTCCTGGTGATCTGCTTCCAAACTGCATGTGTTGGATATGTGATCCACAGGTAATCACAGCAGGCAAGCTCACTGTACAACACTGCTATCAAAACTCCCCCAAAGCCATTGTTTGAGCTAAAAAGCAACTACTAGCTCTTCTGTGTCCACTTGTAGGAAAGTTGTTATTGAGGTAATTCATGTAAGTGGTCTAAGTTAGGATGAGGAAAAGGTACATAATTTTGAGCATTTAAGTGTTATCTGTAAATCAGGAGCTTTGAACTGCTGTGTTCATACAGACATAAGAAGATATTTGCAGTGTGTCTTTCATGTTCAATAAAATTTCAACACAGAGGCCGCCTTCCATATGGTGTCAAGATCTTATTTCCCTTTTGTGAAAGTGCAAAAATGCACATGCTACCAGTAACCCTCATCCCTCATCCAGCCAGAAGTGTCTCTCATGGAAGCTTTTGCCCTGCTTATCCTTGCCTCAACACCAGTGTGTGGTGGGGTTTTTTTTAATTCAGAAACATTTCTATGAAGAAGCATACACCTTCCTCAGTGGTTTTTATTTTAATGGTGAGCTCACAAGTGGGACACTGAGACTTTGGCATAGCTTGGTTTTATAGAGCGCCTAACTCAGTAGCTGTGTTTTGTTTGAACATGCCCAAACACTTGCTTTTAATACTTTCTTTCTCTTGATGTCTTTACTGTATAATTTACTTTCCTATGTTCAACTCAGTGTGCCTTTCTTTTTTGCTCTTCCCTCTTGCTCTTAATTTTTAAAATTCTCAGAACAGTGACTAAGATGTGCCCTGCAAGTGATGCAGTTGATTTTGCTCCTTTTATAGGATGCAGATCAGACTAGGTTCAATATAAAATTACAGTAATGGTCGTTTTGAATTACCAGTTTGTTATAGATAACCCAATTTTTTTGCAAAGAATCACTTGAGCATGTTTTATCCAGAAGGATACTGGCAGGTCTTACTTGGCCCGAGACTGAATTTTGTAAAAAGTGAAATTTAACGGCAGAGAAGGCTTTTTGGTTTTGTTTTGTTTTGCTGCTACAACAGGAACAAACTGTGCAAGAAAATATCTGTAAACAAAATAATGGAATAAATAAATAGAATACTCTTACACCTAGCCCATGAACCTGAACGTTTCCTGTCAATTGGAGATCACAAGTCCAAAAAAAGGACTTGGAGGTATTTTTATTTTTTGCTTTTATGATTTAAGTCAGAGTGAAATTGTAAACATCTTTGCAAGTTACCATGGTGAATAATGTGTTTCTGCTAAGACAGCAGTGGCAGGAGATACCTTAATGACTGATCTTACACTCTGATTATTCAGTGACCCTTTATACTGAAAAAGACACTCTTCAAGTGGCTGGCTGCTGTAAAATGTCCAGACTAGGCTAGTCCTGCTGTGCTGCTAAGCAAAATTTACAGTCAGTCTGATGTCAATATTTAGGCACAGGTGTATTTTAATACAAGCCATGACTATTCATATGGAAAAATTTAATAAAAAAATGAAATCACATGACTTTTTAGGTTACTTTCCAGTGAGTAAGTGGATTTCATCAGAAGAGCAATTACCTTTAAGGGACAAATACAGAAGGCAGAGAAAACTGCGGTTTTGAATGTTCTGCTTTTGTGCCTTTAAAGGTGACATTTTTGGAAAGCATTGCAGCTTGGGGTGGGGGGATTGGAGTTTGCACAGTAAGTGGAATTTTTGTTTGGGTTTTGAGACCTCCAGCTAGGATATCTTTGTGGAAACAAGAATATTTTATCTGTTGCAAGTATTGGTCTGTATGACAAATATTTGATTGATACAAACATTTTAAAGGCTGAAAATATGAGAAAATTGTGACCAAGGATGCAGGTTGAGTTTCAAGTAATTAATCCTCAGCTAATCCTGTCATTGCATGCTTGAAAAGAAATGTGGAAGGGAATTGGGCTATCATGAAGCAAAAGGGTTTCTGCTCAACTTTGAAGTTTTGTTATTTGCATTGTGAATAAAGCCAGATAGAAGTGCAAAAAGTGGTGATATTTTTAGCCATACATTTATGGTCGAATTAACAGACATCTAAAAGGAAAGAATGACTTGAAAGCCTACAAAAAAGCAGTACCATGATGCATCTAAAAAATTATATTGACACTGGAAGAAAATTAAGAGAAAGAAACAGCTCCTGAGATGTCTGTGAGATGCGGGGAATCCCTGGTACAGGTTGAGATGTTAACTAGAACAGAACCAACTTTCAGAAGATGAAAGTGAGAGAGATACCCACAATGTTGTATCAAAGAGGCTGCTGGCTGTGGCAGGGGGTGGGTGGTGTGTGTGTGTTTTCAGAGGTTTTGGGTGTGAGGTGGAAGGTGTGACAGGAGCTGATCTCCTTTTACAAGTAATTATCCTCTCAATCTCTTTCTTCATCACAAAGATATCTTGCAGGGTTCCTTTTCTCATTGCACTGCGTGGTCCTGGCTTTTCTTTCAACTTTTCCTGTGCTCAGTCCCTTCCCTGTTCTAGTCATTTAAATGAATTACAGACATGAAAAACTTTCTCCTAAGGGAAAACAATTTATTGCTTATTCAGCGTATGGGCCTTGATTCTACTGAAGTCAGTGGAGAGATGCCCTGTGGCTTTGATGGAAATTGTGTCCAATTCACATAGGTGATAAGCTTTTCTAGGGAGAACCTGCTGTTGAGGAGTCAGGATATTGTAGTTGGTCACCAAGCAGTAATGGAGAAAAAGGAAGAAAACTGAGGAAGTTTCTTATTACACACAAGGAGGATATTCACACCTTTCATCTTGTGTCAGGCCAGAAACCCTTCTCCTATCAAAAATGTGGTATCATTTCTACCAAATCTAGCAGAATTTGCACAAACACTGAGTTGGCAGCTGCTACCTGAGGAGAACTGTGCTTATCCTCCAGCCTAAGGAAGAGGGTGTTGGATCTCACAGTAGAACACACAGTTTTTCCCAGCTGTTCAGAACACCAAGGCCAAGTCACCAAGGTCAGGCTGAATGCTGCAGACAAGCAAAGCACTTCCATGTCAGAGCAGTGATACTCCTGTCTCCAGTAGTAGCAGTAGGATGTGCTCTGTAGTGAGAGCATGTGGACATGGCCACTTCCTCCGGCCTGTTGCTCGTAAAGCTCTGTCAGCATCCACAAGTGCTTCACTGGGGTTGTGTGTTCGAGGTTGTGTGTTCCCTGCCCGCTCCCTTTACAACCTGTTTATGGAGCTGCTGTCTGCAGGTCCTTCCAGTTGTTCTCCAAACCTGCTGATGCAGTCTGGTTTTAATTTGGCTGCTGCTGCAGGCCAGGCCAGTGATCCTGGACAGACACCATTGATGGCTTTGAGTCCTCCTGCCTGAATATACCTGCCAGTACTATACTCAGCATCACATAGGCACAGCTTAGATTGTTTCACCTTGTATTAATCTGCATTGAAGCTCACCTGTCATCACAGTGCCTCCCCTGTCTTGACAGTAGTAAAAGAGATTGGCTGTCAGATCATGCAAGGCTTCCTTGTAGGCAGGTGAGTGTCATTTAGTCAGAAAGGGGGAGCTGACACAAAAGCAAGGGTGAGCATGCACACTCTGGGTTTACTGTGCTGACCAAATGGGATGGGTGCAAGAAGGAAGCTCAGCAGATGGTGGTACATGTCCCTTGCCTGAAAACTGCTTGCACAAGGGAGCTGTTGCTGGAAGTTATTCACACCTCCAGTACAGACAGCGTCACTTTGTGTCACTTTGAGTTGGTTTCATGGGAGAATTGTTGAAGTAACAAACCTAAAAGCAGCAAGAAGTTGGCTCTGTACATCAGAGTAGTTAAAATTACAAATGAGTTATTACTCTCAACCTCAGGGTAGCTGCTGATCAGATTGCACAGAGTGTGCACAGGATTTTCCTCTTAAATCTCCATGCACCAAGTTGTTTGGGAAAGTCTGCTGTCTTGCCAGCTTCTCATCCTTTCTGCTTCTTTTAATACAGCAGGTTGCCTTGCAGTGATTCAGATGTGGTAATACAGGTCTCAGTACTAGTCTGGCATTGCAATCTGCCATGCTGGGGACCTGTTACAACTTGATTTGATCTTGCCTATCATGACGAGACTAAGTTGCCTTGTTACCATGTTAACAGCCTGTAACTTCAGAGGGCTGTAGCACGGTATCTGCGGTGTCACGTGGGCCCATCCTGCCTATGCAGACAACAGATGGCTGCAGCGTGAGAGAGGAGGACTCATGTTATGACATGATCCCCCCCCACCCCGAGAACAAAAGTCTGCAGGAAGGGCTCTGAAAGCGCTCACCTCTGACAATTTGCACTGCAGAATAAAACTGAAACGTCCTACTTGAGTCAATTGAAGACTTTCTTTATAGTCAGAGGGGTCCTAAAGCAGCTCAGCTGTTTGGTGGGGTGAGGAGGCAAGCATTTCTAAAGCCACTCAGATGAGCACTGGTGCTGCACATAGGGTGGGTAGGACTTGGGTGCAAGGTAGATGTTGTTCTCGGCAGCCGGCGCCAGGCTGGTCAGAGTGGTTCAACCTGCCCCCGGCAGACAGAGCCTTGGGCCATGGTTGGATAATACAAAGCCCTTATTGGCAGTACTGGCTCGACCTGTTCCCAACTGTTCATCCCTGCAGCTGTAGCTGACCCAGCTGCCCAAAAAAATTAAAAGGACAAGGGGAGGGACTGGCAGTCATGAGATCAGTTCCCGGATCTGGCTGGCGGTACAGCCCTAAAGGAGCACATTGGTGCAGCTGAGGTGTGGAGCTGGCAGCATCTTCTGGAAGGCACTGGGATAGATGCTGCTGAAATTGGCTTTGTTGTCAATGCTTTGTGTCTTCAAATAGCAGCTTTAGGCAGCAAGGAGGGAGCCCAGATCCGATAGTGCACACAGTTATAGTTACCACGTGCGCTTTATAGCACAGCTTAGCGTTTATAACTGGCTTCACCAAGCGGTGGTTAATCATGGTTCAGAATCATTCAACAGCTTTGGACTCGTGGTCTCCCTCCATTGTCCAAGAAAAAGAGATTGCCAAATCTATGGAAGTAAATTAAGAATTTGAAACTGTGGCTAGGTTTAAAATGGGGTGGTTTCTTTTGGTGCTGGCTTTAAAAGGTGGGTAAGCAGCATGCTCAGGGCTCACATGTAGAGTCCTTGTGAGGGCTGTCCCTGGAATTGAGTGGTCATCTGAATTTCACTGTATGCCAGAAGGAAAGGGAATGAAGGGAGATGCTTGGATGGTGTTTGGTCAGCCATAAATGAAGCCAAAGCTTTAGAATGAGGTGTAAGACAGGAAGTGCAATTCAATAGAGTGTCACTGGGAACAAGTTTATAGAGGGTTTCTTTTGGTCTTGTTTTAAACCAAAACAAAAACAGGATGGTGGTTTAGAACAGGATTCAGAGATGTGGAGGCTGTGTAAGTGATGGGGCTTTCTCATATCCTTGCTACATGGAGAGGAGGAGAATGATTTAAAGTGCCTGAAGCAAACTGAGGACATTTCACCCAGCTCACAGCAGTCCGACCAGGGCACAGCTGTCCCAGCAGAGAGACATACAAGAGAAATGTGGAGCAGCAAGAGAAAATGTTAAAGCAGCCCTGACTTTGTCTCCTTAGGGCTGTCTGAATGCTCCCTCCTTGCAACAAAATACAGTTGATAGAGATGTGGGACAGGAATGGGGTAAGGGATTATCTCTTACATAATAGGGAAAGAGAACTTACTAAGCAAAGATCCCTTTCGTAAAGAGACTTGCCCCTAATGTGAAAGGGTCAAACACAACTGCTCTGTGCTAACTAGGCAAATATTTACAAAGTATACTTAACAGTGAATTTTCTGATTAGCGTTTAGCAGAATTCATCTTTGCTCTAGATATCTGCCACACTGTGATCCCTTCAGAAATCTTGTGGGAGACTTTTTCCAAACTGTTCTAGCTGTCTGTACCTCTGAACTACATTTGTGGGTATTTCTTAGAGGACAAAGGGCTTGAAATTGTGTTTTCAGTGTCAGGCAAAGTTTAACAGCTGTTCTAGAGCCACAGCTTGGGGTAAAGCAAGAGTTACTTGCTGCTGTAGTGTGCTAGAGCTGTTGTATGAAGATACTGAGGAGATGGTGTATAGCCTGCTGGCTGTATTGCCAGCTCTACATCAGACTGCCTTTCTGCTGATCGCTGCAATTCACCATAAACTCAAAGTGTGGGTTTTCCCCCCGATCCCTTTGATGCAGATTCCCCCATAGCAGGTGCAGTCAGAGCTACTCCCGATAACTTTTCTTCATGGCTTCAGCTGCTCTGTTGAAAGTACTGGGGAATTAACCCTGTGTGTTAAAGGCAAAAAGTGTTTTTTCCCAGAATTGTTTTTTTCTTTTCCCCCACATATATTCATTCCATTTACTGTAAATAGTTCTTTTCTAGCTTGAATATTTTCATTTCACAATGCATGGAGATACAACTGAAGCTCTCTCAATTGTGTGTGGGCTGATTAAATATTTAACTTGAGTGTTTGCAGAGGATGTAAAGAAGGTGGCTGAATTTTAGTATTTAGAATGTTTGTAATAAAAATGGACAAAGATAACACCCAAAATTTTTCAAGTCGACTCTGCAGGTTTAAAAGATGTTCTCCGGTTCATGCGTGGAAGTAGAAGAAGCATTGTGTGTGTGGGTCCAAAAAAATCCCAATTTTACTAGAACTGCTACCACCTAGTGGTAGCTGCCTCTCTTGTAAAATGTAAAACAAGCTGGGGTTATTTCAGTTAATGTAGGGAAAATAGTAAATCATAAGCTCATCTGACTGATAATGCCAACTGCTTGTACCATATCCATTTCCAGTACTCTGTTTGCTCCAGTTTTGAGGATTATTTATGTGATGGGTTTTCTAACGCTTCTCTTGGGATGTTAGGAATGTTTGTCAATAAACACTTGCTTTAGCAACAAAATGTTTTTCATTACATCCTGTTTTGTATAATAACTTCGTAGCAAGTCAAGCTCTACTCTCTATTCCACCATAGTTACAGCAAAAAAGAAAACCACCTGAAAAATGAATCAAGCCAGCAAGCTCCCCACCTTGATCTGTATCTGCTCTTTTATCTGGAATTTTTCACATTTAGTGTCCCTCTTCATAATTTGCTTTGCATATGCAGGAAAGCAGTTCTCTCCTCTTTCTTGCCACCAATAAAAGATGAAGTGGATTCTTCTGACTGAGCTGACCAAAGACTGCAACTTGATTTATAAACAGACTTCAGCAAAACAGTCTTTTCCTTCCACAGTTCGAAGGAAAAATGATTTTGGCTACATCTATATAGTGGTTTCTTTCATGCAAGCGGAAAAGTTTTCGGATTCTCAGATGGAGTCCTTGAGGTTTAGCTTATGAATACATCTTATGAGAAGTTCTTTTTTTCCCAGGAGCTGACGAGGCAGCAGCTGAGTTACCAGTGGTTGTTCTGTGTCGCCTTCTTCCCTATGTCCTTACCTCTCTGCTCCTCTCCTCTTTCTCCCTTATCCTGCACATCTTTTTTGGCTCTGGTGCCAGAATTGAGGTCTTCAAGTAACGTCACCTTCTTTCCTTCATTCTGGAGGAGTGACACACTCTGGTTGCATGTGACAAGGTAACATACTCTGCTCCCATGGTTGCTGAAGAAGTGGCGGTGGATGAGAGTCTTGACTCTTGATTTCTCCAGTCTTGTCGTCTTGATTCACCAAGTGTAAATTCTGTGGGACAACAAATGGACCGGAAGGCATTTTACAGCCTTAGTAACTGAAGGATGGGAAAGGGGCAAAAGAAACAGCAGCCTTTCCTGTGCATCCTGTTTCTTTCACTGCCTGGAATCGAGTGACTGCTCTGCAACATAAATCAGCCAAATTCTGGAGATGGGAATTATCCATTTGAGAGGAGCTCAGTCTCATTGGAGGGATGTTTGCCCAGATTTGAAGGCTCAGTCAAAATCCTCCTCCTTGTGTAAGATACAAGCCTGCTGGAGCTGTGAGGCCAGCAGGGTTTCTGTTGCTGCAATGGGTGTGTAAGCAGGAAGAAAACAGTAGTGCAGGCCAGGCCTAACCTCTGCTGGACAAAGCAGCTGCCAATGCAAGATGACCCTTGCAGCCATCCCTTGCACTGCAGAAGTCCCACACTGAATCTTCACGACCATTGTGTTTACCACACACCTTCACAGCTCCCCTGCTGCTATTCCAGTTCATCAGCAGCAGAACTGGGCTGATTATCACTCATCCCCAAATAACCAGGATTTTTGCAAAGCATCTCACTTTTTCACCAGCTGCAGAACCAACTGCACAGGTTGGAGATAACCACAGAGCAGCTCAGCTAGTCAGGAATTGCTGCTTTACATGAAGCACATGCATGAAGTTTCCTAAGGGGCTCATGAAACTCCCTCTCGACGAGGAAAAGGCAGGTCTGCTTCGTGCAGGTGAGGCCAAAGAGCGCTCCCCCAAGCACGTACACGTGTCAGCATATCCTTGGCATGTCACTACCTGAGTTTTGAATGTGTTCCTTCAGGGGTGCCAGGCCCAGAAGATCAGGCCTTCATACATTCAAGTTCCCAGAGTATGGAGGGGGCTTTGCCCTTTGTGAAGACACATTGTTTAAACTTAAGAGCTTGTTTTTCTTGATGTCAACCTCATCTGTTTCCTTGTGTCGGTATAGCACTTACCTGTGGACCACCTATCTCTTGAAGTGCTTTCTCTTCTGCACAGGAAAATGTAGTTGCAGGCCACGCATGTCAGAACAGAGTAACAGTGGGAGCACAGAGGAGAGGAAAGAAGGAGATAGAGTTCAAGTATCATTCACTGAAGAATGAGTATACTGTAACAAAAATAAGATATTTTTGGAAATACTAGAAGCAGAAGAAGAAGAAGTTAAGGAAGAAAATATATGACATTGAATGTCAAAGTTCGGACTTCTGTACTGAGAGTTTTAAGACATACCGGTTTTGGCTTGCTCTTACCTTGAGCGCCACCCATGGATATTCTCCTCACTCACTTTGCTTCCGTTGTTTCATGTTGAGAAACCAGGAAAAAACTCCCTCTGCCTTCACTATTTTGTATTTGGTCAATAAAGAGTTACAGTACATCTCTCCCAGTCCGATTAAGAGGAGCCTTCTCCCACCTTGGTTTCCTCGTGCTCTTCACTCATCTCCATCCTAACAGAGCTCACATGGTTTCCTGCCCTGTCCCTAATGAACCCCCTCTGTGCTGTGCTGGCAGCCTTTCTTGGGCCTAGCACACATCCCGTCAGGGGAGCATTTCCTGACCTCTCAGGGGATGAGACAGGGCAGCCCACATCTGCTTTCAGACGTCCCCATCCTCACATTCTGTAGCCTTACACACAGATTAGGGCTTGCTTGCGTGTTTTAACGGGCAGATAATTAGATGAGCAATGAACTTTGTGTAATCCACTGTCTATGTAAACAGATCTGTTTTGATTAAAAGGTGAGATTACTTTTTTGTGATGGGTCACTTCTTCCCCTTACACCACCTCTAGAAAAAGCATATCAAGAATTGCGCAGTATTAAGTGATCGAGTGCTATCACCAGAAACACTGCTACACTTTGACATTTGTTTAATGGCCGTTTATTATCACTAGTGAGAGGAGATGGGGTCAGTGCAAGTCCTGTTGCAAGACTACATTCAGACAAAAAAGTGCCTGAGAACTGTCTTCTTATCTTCTGTTTTTACTCCTCACTTAGGGAAAAAAAGCCTGTAATAAAAAATCTGGGCAGTTTGGAGACAAGCACATCTTGTACTATGTCAAACAGAGAACTTGCACGGCTGTTGCAGAGTTTCTAAATCCCTGTAGTTACTCAGCAGCTATCGGGCTTGCAGAAGAATGTTGAAATGCTGAGTGGGTTATGGGCTCCCTTTGCTGCATGCTGTCAATAGGAAGGAGGTAGGGTGGAGGACTTAAAGGAAAGTTCAGCTTTCAGAAAGCACCACTTGGGAAATTCATGTCCTAGAACAATTCCTGGGAAGTGGCACTAAAGATGCAGTTACATGCCATGCATCAGCAACAGCTTCAGCCTCCAGAGCCAGACCACCTTATTTCCTATTTATAAATACACTAGTTGTGTAGAGCTTAGAAGGGGTACAGCTCCAGCCCTCTGTTCTCCTTAAGCACCTTACCTGTTACAGGTTTTTGGACATATGTTACATCTTCAGCAGCATTAATGCTGCAGACAGGTAAACAAGCACAGGACACCCTTAAGGACTGCATCTTAGGTCATCTTTGCTGCCTTGTGGGGTAACTGTGAAACAGCAAAGCCTGTTACTGCCCCTTGGCTTTATGTTTTGATTCCAAGTGGCATATCAGAGACTCAGGTGTGGACAAACTTCCACATCTTCCACTTTTATGGTGTATACCCAAATTTTTAAGCCAATTTGTGTCTACACTAACCATTCTCATTTAGTTTGTACCAGCTGGTTGCATGAGGCCTTTATATTTCCTTGGGAAAGCATTTCCTGCTACACAAAAATTAGTTTGATAAATACGTGGGACGTATATTACTTCAGTCTATGTTCATGTTTTTCATACACAAGTTTATATTAGTAATACATCCACGCATCTCTGGAATGGTCTATTTGTGATGGTGACCTCAGCTCTTCTTTGGTGTCTCGGCATGTTGTGTTCTCTGGTTAAAAGGGATTATATTAAAAATCATTTCAAGAAGCTACTGAGATTGTGAGTCTATTTTGGAAAAGAAAGCATTTTGTGAAAGATTTTGTATCATCTTGTTAATTGGGTTCTGTGGTGTTTTGATCTCTTTTCAGCTGTAAGTTACCAGCCTGGGTCACAGACAGGAGAAAGAGGTGCTGGGATGCTTGGTCAGAAGCAGTGCTCCTGGGTCCGTGTGCAGGCTCGCCGCTGGTAGTTGGGAATTATCTGGGAGCATTCCACTGAAAGTTTCTCTGTGTTTCCTTGCAGAGAGCCAGGCTGATGCAGAGACACTAGCCACAGGAAACAAAGTCTTGAACCTGAGCTACAGCGGGAAGGAGCAGTCAGAGGAAATGGCAGAGCTACCAGAGAGTGAGCGCGGCCCCAAGGAGGAGCAGAAGGCGGACGCCCTTCTGGCAGAAGAGGATGCTGAAGACAAAGTGGATGGATATGAAGAGGGCCCTGAGGAAGATTCTGTAAGTAACAAAAGTCTTGACCTCAATTTTGCCAGCAAATTAATGGACTTCAAGCTGGCAGAGAGTGACCAGAGCGCAGGCAGCAGTTCTCAGACTGAAAGGAAACATGCCTGTGACATTTGTGGCAAAACCTTCAAGTTTGCTGGCACACTTAGCCGTCACAAAAAGGCCCACATTCGTGAGGACAGAAAGGATGAAAGGAGCAGTGAGGATGAAAGCAAAAGCATTCAGGATGATGCAGGAGCTCCCTCGATGCAGGACTCTGGTCTTGAGCAGGAAGAGTCTCCGTTGGACTTGAAGGTAGTGGAGTCTCCTGTGGACTTTGAGGCAACAGGAAAGGAGAATGAAGAGAGCGAAAGCATCTCTGAGGGGGAAGGCACAGAGAGAAAGTCCACTGAGAAGAGCAGTGATGACAAACCAAAGACTGATGGGGCTAAGAGTACTGCAAAAGCAGACAAAAGAAAGAAAGTCTGTACTGTGTGCAACAAGCGTTTCTGGTCTCTGCAAGATCTGACGCGACATATGCGGTCTCATACAGGTAAGAGGAGGCTTGAGGGCAGAACAGACCATGAGGTGTCCCACCAGACTGAGGTGTCTGCTCTGGAGGTGCACGATGGCTGCTGGCACTTGAGATTGGAGACACTGCTTTTAGTCCCAGAGGTATCTGCAAGGTGTCTTCTCTGCCCCAGTCCCCCATGCTGCACACAAAGCCTATGGAGGGAGCAGGAATTGCAGCCACTGCCATATTTTCAACTCCAAAACTGGTTTTCCCCATGATTGCTTGCAGAGATCCCTGCACAGCTTCTGACTCCCTTCTTGCCATGTGTGCATGGCTTTACTTCTTCCCAGTATTTTGACCAGCAGTGGAAAATCCTGTCAGTGTATGATGAGACTTCACCTCTGAGTGAAAGTTTAGAGAGAGAGATGAAGAGTCTGGTTTTGTCTATTGATTTGAGCCTAATATGGGTAACACGTTGGTGATGTATGTGACCTGCTGCTTGGGTGGAAGGCAAAGATCCAGTGGGCATTTGAGCAGGGAAGGTAGAACACAGGCAGTGAAACACTTGCTCAGTGACTTGACTGGGCAGTGGGATTTCTTTATGTGATAGGCAGATTGCAGCAGTGCCTTGCAAACGAGGTGAAGCCACAAACCAGCTCAAAGGTGAATTAATCATTCATCTTTATTAATTATGTATTTTACCTGCCAGCAAGCTGCTCTGACATGGGAAAACTGGTGCATTTTGACATTTTGTGTCTTTTGAAGGTGCTCTCTGCTGAAGACAAAATCTTTGCCATTAACAAAATATTTGTGCTCTAATTGACAGTAATTTTTAGAAAACTACACCAAAGAGTAATGCCTGAAGTAGACTTCAACCCTTCTGAATCATAAACATTCACCCATTGAGTGCAAAACTGACCTGTTTTCTTCTGGCATTGATCCACAAGTGAAACAGGGGGACAGGTCTGATTTTTGTGCCTATTTTCATACAAGTGCAGAAGCTTTGGGAAAATGCTGATAGCCAAAGTACTGAGCTTTACCCCCAAGCAATGTCTGCCCATGGACGTTTCCATACTCTCTGTTTTAATTGTTTTCATTGTATGCTGGGTTATGTGGGCCTTGTCAGTGTGGTTTCTTCCTGTTCCTTTCTCTTTCTTATTTGACACTGAAGGATATTTTGACATAGAATAGGTGTGGAATAAGAACCTGGCACAGTGCTTTCTTCAAATTTAATAAATGTAACTAACGACCTACCCCCACTGTCAGATCAATGTCTTTTCAGCTGGGGATTTTGCACCAATGCTGTGGGTTGACTCCTCTCCTTGTCTCCTTCCCACTTGTTCAACTATACTGACAAAATACTGTCAAGGTTGCGCATTGCTTATACTTCAGTTTTAACGTGAGGTTTTTTAAAGATATCTGTAAGGTTTTGGGATTTGTGTACTCAGAAGAGGAACATTTGGGACACACTGAAGTGTTCAAGAAACCTCTGCCTGCCTACCGCGTGTCTCATTCTGATGCTTATTGGCACAAGATGGTGTCTTGATGGAATTGCAGCACTGAAAAGTCTTTAAGATGCAGAGTTGGAAAGGGAGGACAGGTTGGGATGGGACCTTTGGTTCTTTTCAGGGCAAACAGCACCTTGGGGCACTGTGCGTGGTTAGTATTTTGGGAGAATTTTGTCTGTGGGGCTGTGGTTGCCATGTGAATTCCTACTTAGGAAAGTATTCTCTCTCTCCCCATGTGTCTGGGGCTGACCTGCAGCAGGGAGCCCACGTGGTGGGCTGATTTCATAAAAGCTTTCAGGTTCCAGAGATCGACTGTAAACTTTTGCCAGAAAAGTTTCTGACTAAATTAGACAGGATGCTAGTGAGCACCTGGTGCTTAGGGTCTTCCTCCTTCCTTAGTACAGGGCCTTGCCAAGCTGGTAGACGCTTAGTTTTGATACTCCATTTGTGCCATGGGTATTTACCTGTCTTTCTGCTTGCACTCCATCAGCTAGTTTGCTAGCACAGAAGCAAAAGATCTGCCTAAATGTGATGTTTGATGTCGGTACTGAATTTCCAAAGTGCAAGTGTTTTGCACTGCTTGAAACGAGAGGGAGGCGCGTGTGTGAGCTCACAGCTGACTTGGTGTCGTAATTCTCTTCCAGGCGAGAGGCCTTACAAGTGTCAAACCTGCGAACGGACCTTCACTCTGAAGCACAGCCTGGTCCGTCACCAGCGCATCCACCAGAAAGTCAAAACTGCTCGAAACCACGGGAAGGAGAGCGACAAGGAGGAGACGCAGTCGAGGTGTGGAGAAGACAGTGAGAATGAGTCCAGCCACAGCGGCGCCAACCCCATCTCCGAAAGCGAGTGCGACTCGGCGGGCGGCACCGGTAGCCATTCGTCCCTGGCGGGGAGCCGGGACGAGCCCCTGGCCGGCGCGGGCACGGACTCCCCCCGCGCTGAGGAGAGGCGCGGCGCCTGCCTCGCCGAGCCCACCAAGAAACACGTGGCGAGAGACCAGGAGCCGCGCGGCAGCTCCGAGCGCGAGAGGCCCTCGGGTTTCATCCACGACCTGCTGGAGATGCACAGCGCGCCGTCCCCCATGAATCACATCCTGGCCTCTGCAGACAGCGCGCCTCAGCTCATGGGGGTGGAGTGACTTGCTAGGAGGTTGGACCCGTCTTAGCAGGCAAACTGAAGCCAGCAGAGCGAGATTTCTGGAGTCTGGTTTTGGAAGAGCGACCTTACAGCTACGGGGAGAGTATGGCAGACTGGACGTGGTGCCATATGCCTTTCAGTATAATAATGCAAGAGACTACAGTATATACTGATTTGAGTGCCTTACTACTTTATTAGATCTTTTGGTATTATAGATTTTTTCAAAAATGATTTTAATATTTTAAAGAATTATTTGGAGAGGACCCTTTTTCATTTAAGCATTAATGTTACCTTTTGTATTGGTGTGCGTGAGCTTGTTCTTGTATATCTGTGATAGTCGCTGTGTTTGTTCTCTGAGCTGGAAATGGGGCAGTGGGGTGGGAGGCCCTTGGATACCATAGCCAATAACTGGAAGAAAAATGATGTGAATTTCATATGAAATAGTCAGAGGAGATGCAGAGGAGGCGTTGATTTATTGTTTTTTTTCTCAGTAGATGTTTTTGCATTTGCCACATGGTGGAGCATTAAGCTTGTTCCAGGCCTGAACAACGTGGCAGTTGAAGGTGTTCAAAGTGGTTCAAGCCAAAAGCAGGAAACACAAATGAATTTCGACCTCATGCTTGTTTCCACTTTTCAGCGTTAGAAGTGGTCTTCTAAATCCTAGGGGTTTTTTCTGGCCGTCACGGACTGAGCGTGTATACAGAGAAGAGTTACATAGCAACGTAACCTATGGAAATTATGCACCCGCTGTTACATATGTTTGATTTGCTTCAGTATATTATTATTATTATTATTTTATTATTATTTTATAAATCCATCAGTTCGCTTGTCTCTGCAGTCAGCAGAAGCCAATGGGCAATATTTGCCCACGGAGATGCGTAGCGCAGCTTGGATCCCGATGTCTCGGAGTGTTCTTGACTCATCGCTTTCACCAGCTCCTCCTCCTGTCGTTGCAGCTCTTCTACTGTACTTTACATGAACCCCTTCCTCCGACCGGAGCGCCCCGCGGAGGCCAGCGAGGTATCGTCCCCTCCCCGTGCGGGGGCACATCTCCCTCGCGGCGGGTGCGGTGCGGGTGCGGTGCGGGTGCGGTGCGAGCGTGCGACGGCGCGGCCGAGCGGCGCCCGCCGGTGAGAGAGAGGCACCGCCGGTGCCGCGGTGACCTCGCTGCCGCCACGCCAGTGACAGCCCGCGGCGCTCACAGAGCAAAGTTACTCCGTCTTCCAGTGGAAAGCAAGAGAGAAATGCGAGCCTTACCCTCGTCTTGCTTCTGTCGTGTTCTAGAGCAAGAAAATACTACTGGTAATAAAACTACAGATATACGACATGTTAAAAATAAATAAAATAAGAAAAAAAAACACAAAAAAAAACCACAAAAAAAAAAAAGAAAAAAATTCTCCCTGAGATTTTGGGGCT
>VZRX01011542.1:7231-30004 GCA_013398075.1 Notiomystis cincta | reverse complement strand
TAATAATTATTATTATTATTTTGGGTATTTTTTTTGGTTTTTGTAATTTTTTTGTTTGTTTATTTTGGGGTTGTTGTTGTTTTGTTTTGTTTTTTGGGGTTTTTTTTTTTTTGCAACTCTCCACACTAAACTGCGCAATACTGTGGGGGAGAAGCCATTACTAAACTATATGCTGCAGAACAATGTAGCAAGTAATTAATTCCCAGCAGCCTGCCGGGACATCTGCTAGCAATAATCACTATTGATTTAAAGCTTTATTTAGCCTTTATCTATATCCTAGTAGAATATAAGGTCTTGCCACATTTTATTGACATTTTTATTAGTTGAGTTTGACTGAGAACTGTTGCTGTTGTTGGGGTTTTTTTTGTTTCCCCTCCTCCCCCAATATTAAACTGTGAAATTTATAATGTGTTTAAACTATGGGTGAATCTTAGGCTTTAGTTTGCATGTTCAGCTAATTTGTCTCTATACGATTTTCGTTTGAATCTTTTTATTTTTTTTCCTCTCTCAGGGCTTTTACAAAAAACAAAAAAACAAAAACAAAACAAAAAGAAAACAAAAAAAAGATCTTCTAAAATTCTTTTGCCTGAGTTGCAATGGACTTAACATGGAGATAATTCAATCACTACATTAAGCACTTGACTGTGAAAGCGCAAAAAAAATAAAGGAAAAAAAAGAAAAAAAAAGAGAGAACCTTGTTTGAGGCTGTTGTGAAATAACTTTAGGGGGCTATGTGACAGTCTGATTCCATTTTCAGAATGATTCATCTTCTCTCTCCTCTCTGTGTGTCTCCTTTCTCTCTCTTCTCTCTCCACGAAGGAAGTTTAATCCTAGTGATTTCATCCCATGCAGGAAACAGTAATAAATGTGTAGAATTCATATTTTTCTAAAGGGAACTTAAACTGCTGCTACGAATTGTGTACAAGACTGGTTTATGCCACATGAACAGAGAATCACACATTGTTTTGGTACTTTTATTCCTCTTTTTTTTTTCAGTTGTACAGTACTTCCAAATTCAAAATAAAAAGTAAAACTTGTTCTGTATCAAACCATCTAAGCAATAAAATGTTATATTTAAAAATTACAGGTTATGAAATGGACGTGGCTCTTCTTGTGGGTTTGTGGTGACTTGTTCTCAGACCTTGCTCTGCTGGAGGATGACGTGCAAGCCGGAGCTTATCTGTGCCAATGGATCACTGTTTCTCTTCCTTCAGTTGATGTGAGTGTGAGCTGCAGAGGATTGCAGCACTCTGGAAACTCCTGCTCATTTTGGCCACTGTTTCCTGGTAGCCTGGCAAACCCTGCTTTTCTCCCGGTGCACTTCCTCAGCACAGCAACCGAAGACAGCAGAAAAGTGCTGGTTTTCCTGCCTAGGCAGGGTCAGGATTCTATTTCCTTCTTTAATTAATTGTAGCCCCGTGGTCACATAGCTGAGCATCCTCCCAGCATGCAGTGTACCAGGCACCTTTTTTAATAAATTAAGTAGGTTTCTGCTACCATTGTTTTCTTCTTGCATAAATGTTTTTGGCTGCAGACTCTTCAGGATGTATTCAAAAGCCACGTGCATGTGTCAAAAAAAAAGAGACAAATCCTTGTTTTAGCTTGTCAGAGCTGCCTTAGCTGCATTTTATATGCCTTCCTACATAAATAAAACGCATTTCACAGGGCAGGGAGCCAAAGAATCATCTGAGTTGTGCGTCCAGCTCTGGAGGACAGAATTGAAGTGAAGCTGAAGCATCCACATCTTCCTAAGTCCTGCTGCGATGGTTCTTTCTGGCAGAGAAGTGAACCAGGTTCAGAATGAGAGACAGACTCGGGGTGAACTAATGCTGCTTTCCTCCCTCAGGACTCCTGCACCTTCCTGATGGAGGTCAAAATCCTCACGACACTTCCTCTGGTGAGGACCTTGGTCCCTCACCCCCAGAGAGGGACAGGTTAAAACAGAAGCAGCCAGCCAGCCAGCTCTGCCCCAAACCAAGGATATCTGATGATGTGGGGCTCTCTGAAGGCTCTCTGGGTGGGCTCACAGAGTGGAAACGTCATTTCTGAGGGAGGAAACCTGCAGAAAATAATTCTCCCTCTCCCACCCACTGACCTGAATCGCCTCTCCTCTCGTGAGACTGATGGGAAGCTCGCATCCAAGTGGCCCAGGGACCTGTCAGGAGGTGTAAAATCAAATGGGATGAGTTTATGTGGCTAGGAAGTGATGGTGACTAATTACTTATGAAACAGATGACTTAGAAAGCCCTTGGTTCTTGCCCGTGGAAGGGTCTAATTGCTGTGCCCAGCCCTTTTCTCCTTCTACCTCAATTTGACAGTGACTATTCCTGCCTTGGACAGGGTAACACCCTGCAGGCCAGCTGAACTTTGCTCCTTGCTGGCATTTCCCACTTCCTCTTCCTGCCTCCCTCCTTCCCATACTACCACCCGTGGCAGTGATAGCCAGAGCTGGCCTGAAACATCAGGTTAACAGAGAGGTGAGGAGGGGCTGGTGGTGTCTCTGTGTGCCTCCTCCAGCTTGCTGCTTCCTCGCCTCATTCTCTAAGGCTTTTTTCCCACCTTGGCAAGGGTGAAGCTGAGCTTAATTCCTGACATGGACAGGGAGAGTCCACAGCACAGCCCCTCTGTGAGGCATTGCTGTGGATCTCTCACAGCACCTGCTGTACATTAAAGAGGCACCGTTTTTCCTCACCCACTCTGACAGTGCAAAAAACAGCAAAGGATGGAGAAATTAATTGGATTGTTCAATTGGAACATCTCTTAACTGCTGGACTTTAGAAAAAGGGGCCACACCAGCACTTCCCAAAACCTGAGTACCAGAGTAGCCAACATCAGGGAGGGAAATGAGTAAAACCTGTACAAGGCACCAGCATCTTTGGGCATCATGGATCAGCTGAGCCCTCCAGCTAGGGAGCTGTGCTAAAATACTTTCCCCCTTGGCACTAATTCCTGTGCTGGGAGAAGCTGCACCCACAGTGCAACAGCCAGAGGAGCAGTGAAGGAGATGCTGGGATTTGGGCTCCAATCTGTTTGGAAATAAAGGAAATTGACTTAGATTTTGAAAACCTCCTCCACGTCAGAGAGGAGCTGAATATTTCATGAAAAATGGTCTGAGGCTGGGAAGGGGGAAGAGCGTGTGTGAGAAAAGGTCTAACCTGCTATGGTGTGCATGCATATCTGCACCCCAGGCTGTGTGGTGTCTGAGCTGGGGACGTGAGGGTCACCTGGCTGTGTGTGCTCTGCAGGCTGGGAGCACCTTATCACTGCAGTGAACCCTGGACTTTGAGTCCTGGGTGCGCTCTGGAGTTCCTGGGTTTGGCCGCCAGCCCCACACAGGAACTGCCCTCCTTGCTCCTTGTCCTCACGTGCACACTCAGGAACAGGGGAAGGCAACATCCAGGAGCATACTGTTGTCCCATCTGGAAACTGGGGACTGCTGGCACCTGCAGATTTGCTGGCAGACCAGAGGATTTCCCTAGTCTTGGGCAATTAGTGCCATGCTGGAGCACAGGATTAGAAAAACTGGAAACAACCCTAAAATGACAGGAGGTACAGAACAGCTGGGGTTCCTGAGCCAACAGCTCTGCTGAGGGTGTGTATGGTCAGTCTGCTCCTCTGGTTTCCAAGTAAGAACATTTACAGCAAGAGTGGTTTGTTCATGGAGCCCCTGCCAGAGCCTAAAGCGTCTCCTGCAGGTGCAGGGTCCTGCACTCAGCAAGTTCAGACCTCTTGGCCTCTCTAAACACACCCTCCATGATGTCCTTCCTTGCCCCCTCAGTTTTTGCAGTGCAGTTTCAGGGAATGCATTTTTAGGTGATTTAATCTGTTCTCACCAGTCCTGAAAGGATGATTTATGCCAAGTGAGGCCAAGGTGTTTCTCCCACAGGATAAGCTGGTGTCAGACACAGATGGTGTGTGCCCTTGGCCCTATGACAAGTTAGGGACTCATTTGTCCAGTGGTGTGCATGTATTTCTTGGGAACTATTAGAGGACAGGGGGGGAAGGGAAAGGGCAGGGGGAGAATAGCACAGGGAGGAGTGCTCTAGGACAGAATTATTTGGGATTTTTAGGATTTGTCATCAGCTGTACCACTACAAAAGATGCAGAAGCTACAAGAGCATCATCCCTGTGGGCTGCCAGGCCTCATCAGTGGCTTCACCTGGGCAAGGAGATCTATTTAAAGCAAGGGGAGGGGGTGAGGGTTGGGCTGTGGGAAAGTTGTTTGTGAGCAACATCAAGTTCTGTATTGTAAAAAGATGTTTATGAGGCTGTTTTTCCAGAAGGATCTTTTTTTAAAAAGAGTCAATTAGTACCTGGGAGAAAAAGGGTGCACAGAGGGCACAGCTGGCCTGCTCAAAGGCAGCAGTGAAGACACAGACTGCTGGCAGGTCACTGCACAGAATGGATGCCCAAAGGATACAGGACCATCTACCTTGCTGTCCTTGTACACAAGTGTCACCTCAGGTAAGTGACGTGTAACCTGCACACACGTGCCTCTGTTAATGAGCTGCCTGACAGATGACAAGCTTGACTGAGCTCTCTAGGGGGATGTAAACCTTCAGAGTATTGCCAGGTAAGGGGCTCTGATGCCTTCATTTCAAGATGTGTCTGAAGTCACCCTGGAGAAGAGAAACTAAATGGAGGTGAGAAGCATTGCTGAGGCTTTTCAAAAATTTTATTATTGCCTCCTGCTTTCATTTCTCAAGACCCCTCTCAGCATTTAAAAAAAAAATCCTCACAGAAAGGAATCAGGAGTTTTTCATATATTAAACAGTAGTAAGTGGGAAGACTTCTCTGCCTCACCCAACCTCACTGCGTAATGCAGTAGAAAATGTTGTAGCAATCCTCCAACTAGTAGGAACTGAAAATAGCTTTCTCCTTTGCTGTGCTTGTTTATTTCTCCTGTGCCAGATCTGTCTCTTGTTTGGCAGGGAAAACTGCCAGGAGTGTATGAGGAAACTCTGGACGATGGGTGTTTGGAATACACTGTTGTGAAAGCACTTGAACTTCTCTAGAGCCTTTCAGCAGAGGGTTGTGAAGCAGTTTACGAACATCAGTTAATGGGAGGCTGTAAATAAGAGAGATCTGCTGGAGAAAAGGCCTTTCATCATGCAAGGCCTGATCTGTTTCCACAATCTGGAGGCAGAGGTTAACGCAGCGAAGGCCAGCGCCGCTGTGGGCTGACTTTCCGTCAGTCATTTTTAGCCCGTAACCACACGTGGAGCTCGTAAAAATGCGCCGAGCTTGGGACAGAATGTCAGCCAGAGGAGGCAGTGGCTCCACGACAGGGCCTGGCCCGAGCACTGGGCTATGAGAACAGCAGAAATAAATGCTCCTGTGAACGTGTGCACCAGGACAATCAGCCCCTGCCCCCAGACATGGAGCTGGTTTTGGGTAATTAAAGGGATTGGTGTGTTAGCCTTTCCTCCCCTCTCCTGCTATCTGGTCCTGCAGAGGATGGCAGCCTAGGTTTGTTGTTTTCAACAAGCAGCATCTGACTTCCAATGAATCTGCACCCAAAAGAGGTATCTATACTTTATTTTGGGGGGATGGCAGTGCTAGCTGTGAGATGCAGGCTTGCTTTGACCAATATTCCTCCCAAGTGTTTGCAACTCAAGCTTTACCACGTGACCTGTGCTTGGGAAGGGGAAAGTGCTGGGCAAAGCATGGCTGTAAACAGAGACTGTAACCTTTGTCATTGCTGTTTTACTCAAATGCTACCAAAGCACAGCCCTGGCTGATGCACAGGGCTCCCAGGCAGCAGCTGGGGAGGAGGCAGCACATGTCCTCCCATGTCCTACTGCATGCACTGCTGCTGAATGGCATCCAGCACTCCCAGATTTGCACACTTTGCCAGAAAGTCCCTTTTTGGTGGCAGGACATTTAGCACTATTTAATCTAATGCCTTCAGGATGCCTGTGTGACTGAAGGCTCCAAAGTTACGTGGATCAGGTCTACCAGAGAAAATCAAAGTATCAACCTGCCCGCATACACACAGCAGTCAGTGCAGTCTGCACCACAACACAGCCAGTCTGATTTTTGATCTTGTGTCTACATCACTCTCAGTCAGTATCTTGGAGCTGAAACCACAGAGGCTGCCTAGCACAGCTGCCCAAGACCCAGAACTCACCAGAAAATGAGCTGGGTCTCTAGGTGAGGGAAAGGGAGGGATGTGGAGAAGTGAGCAACCTGTGCACCCCATAGTAATACATTTTGGCACAGGATGCAGAGCCACAGGCTGCCTTCAATGCATTTGGTTATTACCTTTTGTGAATGTACTTCTTTGACAGTTTTTAACTTTTTCTGAACTGTAAGAATCTCTTTAGCAGCTGCAAAACATCTGCTTAAAAATGAAGGTACTTAATTTGAACAATACTTAATCAATTGATAGCAGCTTCTCCCCCAGTTCCTTCAGGCAGCGTTCTACCGAACTGCAACTGAGGGATGTTTTGCAGTTTGCCAGCAGGTCCTTCTTGGTGGCCTGTACCTATTCCCAGTGCAGTGCATCAGTGACATCTGGCTCCATTCAGTTCTGTAAATTCAGCAGAATGGGAAGGACTGGGTGATGGCCTCGGGGACTGCCACTGAAAAGAAAGGAGTAACCACAAGGGGTGCTGCAACTCACTAAAGGGACACCCAGGGAGATGCTTTGCACGGGAGCAGGAGCTCACCCTCAGGAGGACCTTGAGTGAATGTCTTGCCTTGTATGAGCACAAAGTAAAACTACTTCGAGATGGTTCTTCTGGCTGCATGACTGCCACTGATGCCTCCTACTTCACCCTGGGTGTACCTTTAGCTGGGGTGGTGGAAATGGAATGCTGCAGAACTGCAATCTGCCAGGCTGCTTCAATGCTGGAAAGGAGAGGTGTATTTTCTAAATATACCAAATACACTGTGTAGTGTATTTTCTAAAATACAAACTACCTCCTGTTTCATTCTGTTTCTTTCCAGTGGTGCCTAACACCGAGATGTGCTTCCTGGTCTCCAGCCTGCTTGATAGCAGCAACAAGGAAGGATTAGTTTGGGCAAAATGTCATTTCCAGCTGGGAGAAGCAATTCCTCTCTCTGTGAATGAACCACTCTTACAAACAACCAAGCGTTAACCAAGCCTTAAATACTGGCTCTAAGGGAAATATGACACACTTCCAAATCAAGTGTTTTAGGGTATTTGAGCTTGCTTCTAAATATAACCTGTAATTTGGTGGCAATGTTTGCCATACTGTGCTCAACAATTATCAGATGCTATTTAAATTCTAACTTTTCCTTTCCAATGGAAACCTGCAACAGAGTATTTTAACTGCCCTCCTTGCTTTGTAGACTCCTGCTGAAGAAAACAGGGTCTTTGTTCATTCTTTCACTCTTGAAAACTTAAGGGTGGAAAACTTGCCAGCTGAGACCAGGATCAAAGTCTGCCATGGCAAAGTCCTGTGCCCTGCTTGCTTCTGCAGGGCAGTAGCTCCAGGCTCTGGCAAGGGAGTTCCTTCAGTGCTCTGAACAGTCTAGGCTCTCTTGATTCAGCTTGCATGGAAAAGCTGGATGGGAACCTGTGTCTGCATGTGGTCAGGGTGCACATGGGGTTAAAAGATCTCATTTAACTTCTAAGGAAAACTAGCTGTGGGACCAAACACCAGGTGGCAGAGTCAGTGTGTCACTATAAGCTCTCCCTCTGCAACACCTTCGGCTGACCCTGTAGGTGGCCACAGCCCTCAATCTTTTTGGAAGCAAATACCAGACACTAGCATTTACAGCTCTTCTGAGTTCAAGCTTCACATTTGTCCATTATTTTCTGAACAGCTCAGAGAAGTGCAGTGCTCAGACTTACTTCAGATATAGCACAGAATGATTTAGAAAGGCCAGGCACAGTTGCTCTGTCCCTTCCCTTCAGATGCAGCTCTTTGAGAAGGGATTAAAGCTCTCTTTGTGCTGGTCTGCTATGAGAAGCAGCTGTCACAGGCTTGGGAGATCCCTCAGCTGGCAGATCTGGGAATTGCTGGCTGTAATAATTTCCATCTAGTGAACCTGATACTGTGTTTTATCTCCGGGGTAAATGCTGGAATCACACACACTCCACCCCTGCAGCCTCAGCTCTATGGAAAATACACGGTGCAGCTCCACCCAGGCCCTGCAGGGCAGGACTGAACCTTCTTTATTAGAACACAGACTGTGGGGTCCTCTTGAAACTCTGTTCAGACCATTGTGAGACCAAGTGCATCAACTCCAAGTGTTCTCTTTCCTGTGTGAAGGAGACAGCTCTCAAGCGATGGACTCATTATGTGAATTTAAGTGGCACAGGGAAAACTCAGCTGTGATTTCCACATAGGCTGAGTAGATTGAGAGTGATGAGGAAAGGCAGGTTAAATTTCAGCTTTGCCTCACCAGCTAAGGGACCAGAATGTTGTAATGCTGAAATTTTACTGCATCTTGGGTTAATATAAATTTACAGCCAAGAGCATTTACAAAAGGGGACAGAAAAGACAGCCCGATAGAACAGATACCAAGACCAAGATGTAGTCTCAAAAATCTTTCTAAGCCAGCTGTTGCAATCTATCTTGATCTTTTCAGCAAAAGATGAGGCAGGCTTCAAATTCTAGAGTCATTTTTATGTGTTCTGGGACCTAAAAATATATCAACACATCTGCTTTTAATTTTTCCTTTTTTTTACCCACAGATATAATTCACAAATTCTGGAGTCCAAGCATCCTTTACTTTTTAAGCCTTTTTCAGGGTTTTGTGGTTGGCATTTTTCCCCAACAAGTCTTACCTTCTGTTTGGATGCAGAACACCTGCTGGAAGTGCTCTTTTCAGAGTTACTGCATGGAATGTGAGTGTTTGCTTGGTCACACAACAGCATGCACATAAAAGCTGTAAGGATTTGGCCCTGTGCTTCAGCAACCTTTAAGCACCTTAACAGATCCTTTTTACACTCCCTATGGTTTAACAAGAGGTTATTCTTTGTAGAAATGCAGGGCACTATGGCTCACTTTTAACCCATGGGGATTCAAGAATTACTGGACATTTTCCCAGGGCCCTCCCTTATTATTGTAAAGAATTCTAATCTGAATTATTGATCCATTGTCCAAAACATCATGGAGTACTTGCTCAATATTATTTCCATTCCAATTACACATGTGAAAAGGCAGATTTTTAAGAATGGCATGTTTTCACACTTTGCATATTTGGAACTATGGGTTGCTTATCAAGGAAAAGGCCTTTTTTTGGTGCCATACTCATGCTTTATTTAAAAAAAAAAAAAGCTACACAATGCTAAGAAAAAAAAAATCAAGTATACTTTACAAAAAACCTGCAGCTGTTTTCAAGAGATCTGATCTCACTTATAAATGCAAGTCAGCAGGTAAGAAATTAAATGATAATTTAACACTTCAGTTGCAGTACATCATCTGAACTTAATCATCCAAAACAATCAGTCATTCTTAAATTGACTGTTGATTGTAGCTACACAAACAATCATCTCTATCAACTGATTAGAAAAAGTCCCTGGGAAAATTTAGAGATAAATGGAAACATGTCAGGAGAATGTTACTTAGCCCACCTATAAAGTTTTGCAGAAACTAAGAGATCTTTCTGGCTTTGCTCTCCTCACTCCTCTGTGTATTTTAGAAATGTCAAAGTGTAAAGCTGTTAAATTCTGGTCAGTGAGGGGATTAAATTAGTACAGTAAGGACCTATGTGTACAGTTGCCAACCACTTACACTAGTGCTGTGTCTTACTATCTCCATGGAAGTGTATTGTGCAAGTCTCAAATAACTTCAAACCACTCTTGAAACAGCCCTTATGTCACTCCTATGAGGTAGGTACTGTCCTTCCTTTGGAGAAGAGAACAGACTCTCTACTGCTCAGGACATCAAGCACACTGAAAAACAGGACAACCAGCCTACTTTAGTATTTGACTTCCCTGGATTCAGAGCTCTCACCTGCACCATGTTTGTTTAGCACCATGCACTCTAGGAATAACCAGTAAACAATACTTTTGATTGCACCTGCTCCAAGCCAAGGAAGATGTTCAGCATAAATGTTTTAGAACAAGCAGAAGCAGTGCCATCTCTAGTCTGTTCCATCCAGCTCCACAGCCTACAACTCAATAATTTTGTACATGGAGAACAAACTTAAATCTTTTAGTCTGACATCAGCAGCCACTCCTCCTTCTCTGACTAAAGGATCCTGAGGAAAAAAGGAACTGCTGCCAGAAAGCAGACAGCATACAGAGGGCTACAGGTATCACATGCAGTTCAAGGGCAGCCTAAATTAATGCCTTGCTACCTCTGTAGATGTGAACTCTAAAGCTGGTTTTCCTACCCCAAGTGGAGAATTGTTAGGTCTAATTTTTTGAATAAGTTAAGGAGGTGTGAGAAAGGAATTAACAAGGGTCCTTCACTCTAAGCCCATAGTTCATTTGTTCTCTAAAACCATTTTAACATCTTTTACTAATAAAGAAGAAACCCTAGCCCACATCTTCTTTCAGTTCTCACTCTTCTCAGAACCTCCCAGGAGCAGCTGTGTGGCAGTGTAGTAAGGTGGCTGAGAACTGGTAAGAATGCTGGATTATACAAATGCTTGTCTGCCAAATGGAAATGGGTGGCACAGACAGGCAGAATTGCTGCTGTCTCATCTTCAAGTAGCAAAACTACACCCTACTCAGCTGATAATAATAATAATGATACCCAGTAACATACTTGTGACAAGAAGCTATCCCTGTTTAAAAACTGAGTAGAAAATTCAAGTACCAAAATAAAAGTTTCCAACCAACAGGATAAAGCAACAACTATATTCCCCCAATTTAAGAAAACTGAGTGTAGTAGGCTGGCTTATTCACTAGAAATAATATTAGAGATGCTGAAGTTCAGTTACCACTGCACACTGGAATGTTACTGCTAAATTTCAACTACAGCAAATTAATGAGAAACAAGTAATTAAAAAATGCTATGACATTCATCACGAGCAGTAGTGGTCTGCTGGCCCCTGCTCTTATGAACTGCTGCTGGCTAAGAAAGTCACTATGAACCATCTACAGTGAATGCCAAGTTGTATCATCAGAAAGACAGCCTTGGTACACCTGGACTTTCCCATTGCTGGTTCCAATGCAAGCTGCCTCCTCTCTTCTTTCATGCCAAGTCAACCACTGGGTGCTAAGAAGAGGGCAGCCTATTTGTACAAATAAAACTAGGATGTTACAAATTAATATCCTCTGTTCTGATCCTTTGTCTTTTTTCCTGGTGTACCACTGTATCATCATCACCCTCTTAAAGAGTACCTTTAAATCCTGGGAAGAATGAACAGTTCACAGTTCAAGATGACCTATTACAAGAATGTGAAAAAACCCCTCTTGATGCCAGGTTAGAGACATAATCCAAGAGAGGGAACTTCCAAGTTCAGTGCATCAGGTGCTGCAATCCCTATGGGGCTTTAGCATAGAAGCATTAATGCATAAACACTCTGCTGAACCAAGCAAGCTGGAATACAAGCCTGCAAATTTACCACAGAACCAGTCAGATTGTATCACTAAAGGCAAATAAAGTTGTTCCACACAATTTGAGTGGAGATACCCCTTGAGGGCAGCATTCAACTGTTTCCTAAATGATCTGAATGACAATTAAGCAACTGTAACTGCAAAAAAACATTCTGCCTGGACTAGCTGTATTTTCAGGAAGTTGAACAAAGCACCTCTTCCATAGCTTCACAGTTCATTCTGGCAAAGTGTGTAACAGAATAGTGCCAGCATAGGTAGTTTCAGTGCCCAGGTGCTTCAAACACACTGCAGCAGGATTTGGAAGGATCACTCAGCATTCACTGGCTCAGAAGCTCAGTCCCTGCAGATCAAGTGTGGAACTAAAAGGGCATTTTCACAGGTGGGGACCAGAAAAGGGAGGAAAAGAAGACAACAGAGGCCTCAAATCTATGCCTCCTCCTGAACTACACAAGCTTTCAGACAACATTCAGACATACAAAGAGAGGCAGCTAAGATGCAAACAGTTCAAGCCTTGTCCAAGCAAACTGATGTTCTGCACATTGGCTCTTTTCCCTGTCAGATAATTCCTGGACACAGTGAATGTGGACCAATACCTCAGTACCTGGTAATCATGTAAGCCACAAAAGGAAATCTTGTTTTGATTTGCATACACCTTTCCTGCTTGAGTACTGAACCAACATGCAGCTAGTGAGGAATATGCATCTGTGTTACTAGTTAAGAAAGACAAAGTGAAAAAAACCTCAGACCAATGTACTGACCAGTGTAAACATGTCTCAGAGTTAAAAACTGTAAACGGTGAATTAAATAGTTTGCCAATAAAAAGAATTATTTGAAGCCAACTGTTTTTCAAATTCATTTTCAAGTGTGTACAGCAAATCCTTGTAAAGCTTTTAAAAAAAACTGGCATTTTGATACATACAACATTCTAGTTCTTAGGAGAGAGAACCAAGAACTCAGTGAAAAGTTGTTCTGGCTTATTCAACAGTTTCTTGAGTAAACATTGCAGAACTACCACTATAATCAGAAGACCTAAGATGCTGGCACGACTCAATAACTAACCATTTAACAAACTGGGTATAAAAAAGAAATTTATGTAGTAATACCAATTCAGCACACAAATTCCATGCTTCACAAGTTCTGCTGCTGTGCAAGAGTCTTCCTAACATCTATGCAGCTAAGTTCAGATTTTTAGGTCACTGCATGCCCAGATCAAAACAGCAGCAAAATATCTACCACTACAAGCAGCTATACCCAATTGTGCCTTTAGAATGAAAACTATGCAGAAGTTGAGATGATTGGTGCCTGGCCACTGCAACAGGACCACACCCACGAAGCTCGGTGTGCGCACCTCGAGAAGAGCAACGTTACTTACTAAGAACAATGCACTCAGGCTCTGATACAGACAGGGTACAATCAAGACAGATTAAAGTCACCAGACATTCAGATTAGGGAGAGGAGAAAAATCCTTCAATGACAATGTACAGATGACAAGCCAGCATTACAAAGAGCTCTAAAGGCACATTTCAGGTAACAAGTTTCTGTTAAGACCAACCGCTTACACACGCAGGCACAAATCTTATGGCTACCTCCCCCCAACCCCCAACAATTAAAAAAAAATTAAAAGAGAAGTGCATTTTCAGTAATATTAACACCATTCAGTTAATCTGTTCAGTCCAAATGTTTAGCAGTGTTTTCCTTATGGTGATATGGGTTCTCTGCACTACTCCAATCCAAAAAAACCAAACAGGCAGAATTAGTAAAGGTTCAACTGTTGCACTAGTTAACATTACTCATCAGAGCCCACTGGTCTCTTCTGTGCCCTCTTGTAGGGCAACCTCCTCGGTGAAGCTTTATCTAGATTTAAAAAAAAAAGAAAAAAAAAAGAAAGACAGTTGCATCAATTGCAATTGTTACATGATCATGTATTTTTCTCCTCTCAAGCACAAGACAAGCTGCCCTTCTAGTGCAATGCATCCCACAGAGAAGCCATTTCAAACAACTTGTTAAAGCTTTTTAATTATCAGCACCCTAAATAGAAGGTAAAAAAAAAATATGTTTCCATTCTGTGACATGCAACACCAGGGTAAGGTTTGTTCTATTTGTCAGTTACTAAAATGCTAAAAAAAACAAGTCCAAAACCCTACACCATCCCTATGTGAAACTGCAGGCTCTGGTGCTTAGAAAATGTTCATGTTCAGTAATTAGACTTTTAGAAAATTAAATAAATCATTTTGATGACTACTGCCTTGAGTTTACCTGCCTGAAGAATAAAAGATTGATTCTTCTTTAGACAGCTTTGTCTTGTATGTAATATTTATACATCCATACAATTAACAGCGGAAGAAAAGTGTCTTTGTTGTGAAAAACTGCACTTTTCCAAGAAGCATCCACATTAGACTGGATGATCTTTAAGGCCCCTTCCAAACCAAACCATTCTGTGGTTCTATGATTATTGCAGAGAAACTTCAGTACTTTGCAGGAAGTGCTGAAGTGACTGCTAAGTGCATCTGGTGACTAATTTTCTTCCACAGAACAATCTCCAATAACCTCCCTGTTTAGAGTATGTGCAAACACAAGGAGCAGCAGTCATGCCCTTACAGGCCAATCAGTACAGTATGAAGTGTCAATAATAAAAAAGTCAAGAATATCTGAGATCTTGAAGATCTAAAGAATTCTAGTGTAGAGTTCTAACTGAAACTAACCTGCAGCTGAGAAAACCACAATTAAGAACAACTTAACCATCAGTTTTCCCTATATTTCAAGTATTAAAATATGAATACCTTTTTGGCTTAAGAAAGGGATAGTGGGTGGGGCCCAAACATTACCACAATTTGAACCCTTTCAAAGTCAGCTTGCTCTTTAGCAAAAAATAGCATTTAGACCTTCAGTATTTCTTGCTAGATTGAGGCTTTTCAAATTCCTATGTCTGGATTTTACACTATTCCTGTGTCTCATAGAAGAAAGTGTACAAGAAAGCTTTTATCTTCACAAGCAAAGCACTTGTCTTTATACCTATGTTGTGCAAGTACTCTTAAAAAGGGTGAAGGAATTAAAAAAGCACAAAGTCTTCAACTCCTGGCACAACTTCCTATCACAGCTAAGGCCTCCAGCCCTTCTACACCGAATGAAGCTCAGAATATGCTTATTTGATCAAAACAGCAGTCTTTGCCAAGGAAAGGTCACTCCTGCAAAGGGTTTTCAAAGCATTTCCCTTTGCATCTCATGTAGGATGCACTTTATTGAGGCTTTCCCACCTCACACCAGTCAGTGCTACTGATGACAGGAGTTCATCAGCCTGATACACCAAGGTAAGTGGGGAAGGCAAAATAAATAAACATCTGCCTTTTAGAAAAAGAATTCTCTCTGTGAGAGAAGACAACAATACTTTAGCAATATTCTACTGAAACTATGTTTCTACAAAATAACCAGAAATATATCCACAAAATACATGAAAACATAAATTTAGAAGTACATAAAATGCGTGCCATTGCGTGCATCTGTTCTGCATCTTTTACTGCTCGTGCTACATCACCAGTCACAGCATGCAGGAAGTTGTACTTCTATCCATGCCTAATTATTACATGGACAACACATTAAGCACTTTTCACTCTTCAGCTCACGAGAGTCTGCCTCACCTCTTCTACTCTGCACTGAAGCCATGAGAAAGCAAAAGAGAAGAAAGAGTAAGAGAAGTTAGAAATACCCACAGTCTAAACAAACCAGATATTGTGTTTAGTGCTGGCATTTCAGGTATCAAGTAGAACTTTTGGACTTGTGAAGGATATTAATAACAAGTATTAATGTGGCTTTAGTTAAAAGACACTTCTAATGCTTACTTAACACTTTTCTCTATAGGTAAGCTTCCAAACAACTTGCAGAAACTTTGAGATGACAGCTATTTTCTCCTATTTAAACCTCCTTTGTGATCCAGGTTTTGGGTAGAGATTTTACACTGCTGAAAAATATTCTACAGAACAAATTGTAGAAGTTACCAATAGTCAATATTTTATCAACCAGTGAAGTTTGTTCTACAAGGAATAGGCTGCTAAAGTAGTAACCTAATCCTTAAGAGCAGTGCTCAAGACAATCTGTTATTCCCTAGAATCCCTTCTGAGAAACTGGTATCAGCTACTTACTCAGTTACAATTAAGTGATCAAGTAAGTTTGTTATGGTCTAGTTTGTGAAAGGCACACTACTTACTTATTTGATTTAAAGTTTCTTGGGGAATCCAGCTCATATCAACATCGTTCTGATTTGATGTTCCCATCTCTACTTTCTGCACCGGTCTTTTCCTCTGAAAATTCAAGAAAGAAGAAAGATTTTTCTTTTAAGTAAGACTTGAACATTTATTTCACTAAGGCACAAACTTAAGACTACTCATTGTGCAAGATCTGTCTTTCCCATTAGCAATTTACTCCCCTAAGCTTTGCATTACCACTTCTAACACTCATTCCACATAAAGGCACCAAAGTTTCATGCACACCTGGGCAAATTCATTACACCTTTTGCTGATATGAGCACAATATTCTCATATGTGACCTGACCTTGCAAAATAATCAACGTTATGGCAAAGCTCTGCCAAGAACTAAATAAAGGACTGACAGCTGTTTTCCTCTGAAGTCTGACCTGAATTAAACTAATAAGCAGAAACAGAGAGCATGATGAAAATCTACCCAGGAAGTACTGAATCAGTAGACACACACATCCAGTGATTATAAGGCATTCCAATTTGACCACTTCAGAGTGGAGCCAAAGAGCAGACCCAAAGGGCATGAGCTCAGCAATCACAGTATCTTCCATCAGGAACATTTTTTAAGAACTCTCTAGTTTCCCTAGTAATCTCTAAGGTTCTAAAAATAAATGTTCTACCTCTACCATCATATGCCAGAAGCAACCACTGAACTGCTTCCTTTTCACATCAGAAAGGTCTTGCATCAACAAGCACAAGACAAACATGCTACCCACCTTCCTAGACTCTAGCAACTGATGGAGGCCAACAATGACCAGCAGACCAAGTCCAGCGAGGAACATGTACATGAAGATCCTTTAAAAAACAGTTGAAGAAACCATTAACTAAAAATGTCATGTTTTGAAGACAGTTTATGAAGAAGCATAGAAATTAAGCCTAGCTTTGGCCACATGTCCACTTAATCTTTCCCAAGAACTTCTGCAGGGGGCAAATGGGGAAAATACCCAAGGAATCTGAAACTAAAGTGCTAACAACTATCATGTAATTATTCTGATTTGGATGTCAGAAACCACAATCATAAGTTTAATTCTGAACAACAGAACATCTGAAGAATGCTGCATAAATTCGAAAAAATTTACAATAAATATTGAAATTCAGTAACTTCAAGAATTCTTCTGCACTAACATCAAGTTTCAAGATACTGGGTCAGAGGCAATATTTAGGTTTGTGACAGCTTTAACCACTTATAAAACCCTTAAAAATCTCTTACATGCTTTTAGCATGCTATTGCAAAGCAAGTGCTACTAGGACACTATTAATTTGCACAGAGCTTTGAAAGACCTTGCTTATTTTGCTCTGTGTCCCACAGTTAGAATTCTGCCTATGAAATAATTTTTTTTAATCTGTGCATTCTGGTTTACTTTGAAGAATTTTATCTGAACTCTCTGTTGATGCTCAACAAGAGGTAAACCTAAGTTACAGCTAAAATTGATTTGGGGATTAAGAAAAAAGAATTTATTCCAAGCTGAACATCTGAATTCTAATTTATGAGAAGGAAAATTATCAAGTTAAATTAAAGAAAACACTTAACTGAAATAACTGTTATAGGGTAATTATCTGTTCACAGGACAATCACACAAACTTATTCTAGTGTGAATTGTTTTGAGAGCTCCTTTTTCAGCATATCACACATTTTCATGTGACCAATTGCTCTTTAATTTATACCATTCTATTTGAGAAATATGAATTAATGCAACAGCTATTTTCTTTAATGTCTTTTTTTTTAAAGGAGGCTTGCTCAAATGGCAATTTCTACCTGTGGCAGGACAATTCACATATTCAGCATTGTCTACAATTATTTCTGAAGATTAACTTTTTTAACTCACAGGTTCACTTAAAATTCCATTCCAGTGTTATAATATCAAAAAGCATTTTAGCACAGCATATGCTTGAAAGATATATGGTGTGTCAGATCTACTTAAGCCTCTGAAAAAAATCACTCCTGAAAGACACCTACTACAGAGGTTACAGGAACTCAGTCATTCTTTGCTGTGCTATTTGGTACTCCAAAGACATCTTTTAGTGTATGTAATCTTAGATTACACTGCAGTGTTCTAGAAGAAAGCTATTCCAGTCTTGACAGCAGCACCCACAGCCTGATACTATGAACTCTGCACCTTTTAACTCTTAGGAAAAAGCACAGTAACAGAACAGAAGTTTAACAGCTGTGAATTGTTATGTAGCTGTTTAACACCAGTCCTATTCCAGGCCCCCCTAAAGCACATCTGTAAACTTCTCACTGACACAGTACAGGTCCTGAAGAACCCCACTAATAACAGAGATCTTAATTTCGGGAAAAGTCTGTATTTTCAGTCTGTCAAATGCTGCTACATGATCAACAAACACAGCAGACCTAACATTCAATAAAGTGACCACACAAGAACTATTTTCATTGGTACCACCAATAATCTGTTCTACCAGTGCACCAACTAAACCTGGATCTCCAGTCTCCTTACGTTTCTCCATCCAGTCCATCTTCTTTCTCAATAATTGTAACAGTTTGATTGAAGACAGCATCTTGAAACACATTCCCCTAGAACAAAGTTTGCATGTAACATTTTAAATTAATTTCTTCAACACATACACAAAAGTTTACCTTTTTCCATGTTCTTGGAGAAATTCTAGAAAGCAGCAAGTCCTGCATGAGACTTTCTTAAGGTTTAAGTTGTGCTAGTTTCACTCAACACATAAAAGCACAAATGTTTTGTTGCCCACTACAAAACAGTTCTAAGGCACTCCAGCTTCCACAATTTAAACTGCACGTAGGCTGTCACTTGCTATGCTTATGTATCTACTGATTTGCTTAAATACTACAGAGGCATTCACTTTCTGGAGAGGTACTTGCCTAAGCAGTTCCTTCCTGACACCTCCACATTCAACCAGAAAGATTCAAATGAATTAGAGCATCAGGCTTACATTTGCATCTCTGTAGTTGAGATTGATAACCAGACCGAAAGGACGACCACCCATAGGCTCAGCAGGGATGAAGGAGTACTCAAACGTGGCTTGTCTCTGGGGTGGGACTACTGTGTTCAGAGAGAGAGCTGTGAAGTTCTGGATGTAAAACTGATAGTCTTGGGGGTACCGGAAAGAAGCATCAAGAGACTCGACAATGAAATCCTCTGTACCCTTATTGGTGAAGCCCACCAGAAATTTCACAATGTTGTTTGCTGGAAAGTCTGAAACACACCAAAAAACCATAAAAATTCAACCATCAGAAACATCATGCACCACACATAGCCAATTCTAAACAGAGAGCATCTGGAACAGACTCTGTGGTTTTAGAGCTTCACTGTTTCAGGCACACACTGATAAATTCTAAGCAACAGTAAAGAGGATGGTGGATTAGCAGAGGACTCTTACCTTCACCTTTCACAAACAAGATGGTTGTATCAGCACTAGGTGAGGCTTTAGGTTCTCCTGACAAGTCTTCTTCCTCTTTTTCTTCTGTCTAAGACAAGAGACTTTTTTGAAAAATCCTATAATGAACAGTGAAGCAAAAACCATGCTTGGTTCATGAGAATCCCACGTGTCAAAGCATGCAACAGTGGCAACTATTTGTACCAAATCCTGCTCTTGCAGGATTAGCATATAGTCTGTTCTCCCTCTAGATTTGATGAGCATCCCTTTCAGCATTTATCTTTCTACTTGTTATATTTGACACAGTGACTAATCTGTACTACATTTAGCTCTATTCAAGGGTTTATAATCAAAAAGCATCAGTAAGCCTTCTGTTTGGGGGTGGAAGGAAAAGAACAGGTCTTAAATGTTAAGTGTTCGTATCTAAGCTATTTCTAGTTAGAAAACAAGCATTTCCAAAACAAAGACAGCCATAAGACAAATGAGTTACTTTCACTACAGGGAGTGTTTATGGCAGCTTTCTATTCAGTTTTAATTATTTAAGTGCATGTATGCCCGGAAATGGTTAGGCTGTTGGAACTATGTAAGTCTGTGGACTCACTTGTTCAAGTTCACCTTGTGATGATTCACTTTTTAATTTGGCAAATGCAAGCATTAAGGGTTTATTTTCCACTTGGGGATCATGGGATCATCACCATCCGAACCAAACAAAAATGAGACTGACTCAGGATTGAACAGTCTCGCCTAATTGCTTACAAGTCAGTTGGATCACTTGATTTCAGTGCTTAAACAACCTCCTGAAGCAGTGGAAATCCTACTGGATCAGTTGTACATATGTCATGAGCTAGGGAATCAGAGCTGAGCATGCTTGATTCCAAGACACTATGAAAATCTCTTTTATTTCAGTGACAAATAAAATACACTGCCTGAAAAGTGTAATGTTCTGTACTATTTATTTAGTCTGTCAGACTATTTATTAAAAGGAAATTACATCCAAAAGGTTATTGAATAATACTGACATAGAATACCTTCTACCACTTAGCAAAGCTGGTCAACCATAAGCTCACCAACTCAACAACAGCAGTAAAATCTGACAGAATCAAATAACACTTTACCAAATCTGCTATTATGCATGTCTTCTCCTAATAATGTCCCAAACTTCCTTAATTTAGATCAGAGATTTGAGAAAATTTTGCACCATTTTAAGTACACTAAGTATCTAGCAAGCCTAACACTCGACTGCTGTAAGCAGATCACAAAACTATGTCAAACACTTCACCATTTGGGTGATTTTTTGGATAATTTTTTAAATGTGTGCTGTAAATTTAGTTAGCTGAATCTTTTTAACAACAGTTTCAGAATTCATACTGATCTTAACTAAGAACCAAGATTCTGTTGACCCCTAGAAATCAGTATCAAAGAAGCCAGAATGAAGCAGTTCTATCCCCCAATGATCTTGTCAGTTCACTGACATGCAGCTTAAGACAGAAATGGACTACAGAGGGCTCCTATGAGAATCCAGTTCTCTCATTTGTTTTTGTTGTTATCTAGTTTTGGCAGTCAGAAATAAGGTTGTCCCTGTGCAGTTTTTCAACTGGTAATTCAGAAAAAAAAAAGATAAATCCTTTTGACACTTCAAACTGAACACAAGCTTAATAAGATACATGGAAATAACTATCTGAAAAAAGCAATGTTAGTAAACTCAATTATTTAAGTTTTTCAGCTCCAAGCACTTCTGGTCTAATTCACTTGAAGTAACATTCATGTACAATTACCAAGTCTGTTGGCTCATCTTCTTCAACTTCAGCTTCATCATCTTCATCTTCAACTACAGTATCTTCCACAGCTTCCTCATCTTCTGTAGCATCTTGAGCTGCAACTAATAAGCCTGAGCCTACCAAAACAAAATGCAAATACAAGAATGTCTTTTAAATGCCTAGTTAATCACAGAAAACTGACACTGAAGTACAATTCTCAAAGTAATATTTGAGGAACTTTTTAAAAACCTGTCCAATACAGTGTTTTGAAGCCTTGGTTGCAAAAACCTCCTATTCAAATGATGTCTGTGTCGATCTTTCAGCCTTATTTCTTCACTAAAAACCTTCTCACTTACTCATTTATCTGCCACTAAGTTTAAAACCAAAAATTTACAGCTGGGTGACAAGAAGTTCAGCATTCACACAGCAATGCCTAAATTTGCAGAAGGCAACCGATTTACCTTAAAAGCTATTGTTCAATTTTTAAACATGTTAACCTATGAACTTAATTTTGCAATTACAAAAGTGAAAATAAGACACTGTGCTATTGCCAGGAAATTAATTTAGCAATTACTGTTTCTTTCAAGACTAACAAGTTATTAGCATGATGATAACAGAACATTTTTAAAGGTAGCTAAAAAGTTACTACTTTTTTGTACTTATTCTCATTCAAGTTTTGAAACATAAAGAATGTCTTTTTTAGTTTGGCCTCCTCAATATCATATATATCCATATATCCAACAGAACCACAACACTAATGAGAAAAGAAACATGACCTAGAGCAAGGCTCCAGGACAAGTGCAATCTTTGCTTTGGTGGAGACAAGCCTCATACATTCAAACACTGGGCAAATATGATTAATAAAAATATTGGCCATGGGACAAAGTTCTGTCTGTTGGCAGTTCAGAGCACATGTAAGCAGGGCTGAGACCTAGAACATGTGCACAAAACTACAGGTTTGGGGTTTTTAATAAATATAATATTTTCTGAGTAAGAAAGAACAGAAATGAATGGATGACTGATTTACAGAGGTCTGAAAAAAGATCTAGCTGCTATAAACACAAAATTTAAACGAAATATTTAAACAATGCCACGAAAAAAACGAATCCTTGAGCAGGACAAGTATACCCAATGACTTAAGAATTGTCAGTCAGTGCTAGAAAGAGCAAATACAATTCTCCTCCTCTGAAGTGTCTTTAGAAAGCACATTCAAAGATTTTTGCTCGACCATGTGCAATATTTAACCTAAGCCTTAACTACCGTGATTTTGATGTTTTAAACTTGTAACTGTATAAAACAAAAGGATTTCTACAAAAACGCTTACAAATAAAAGCGGAGGTTTTTAAAATTCAAAATTGACAAGGTGCAGGTAGGCTGCAGGCACCCTTTGCGATCTGCTGCCCAGCACACCCTCAGACCCCTCACGGTCTTTTCGATGGATGTCAGAGGGGCTGATGATGTGGCAACAGCGGGAACGGAGAGCTCTGGGAAGGGACTCGCACACGGCGTGTGCTGCAGCCCACTGCCAGAGCTGGCCGAGGAGCCCTCCCCACCTCTCCTGCCTTCCCAAACTTAGTAAGAGGGAGGCAATCTCCAGATCGTGAATCAGAGAACGCCGCAGCGTAAACAGAGATTAGCGCTCCTCGGTGTCGCCAAGGACACTCGGGGGGTGGCGGCAGACGAGGTGGGAAGGCAGGGCGGCAGCCAGCGCATCTGTCAGGGAATGTGGGAACCAGCACCGCCGGCGAGTGGCGAGAAGGACAAACCCGCTGCCACCACCTCAGGCGGGGCTCTCCGGCTCTCCCGGGCCGCTGTCACGGCCGGGCCCGAGGCCGGTGCCCGCAGGGCCCTGCCCGACACCGCGGGTCGCTGCTCCGAGAGGGGCCGGGGCGCGGCCTCACACCCGCCGAGACGCCCTCGG
>VZRX01011541.1:0-49267 GCA_013398075.1 Notiomystis cincta | reverse complement strand
TATTTCCTGAGGTCTGTATTTAGTAGACCCACACCAGGAAATTTCTTATTTATAATACTGCTTTCTTTTTTGGAAAAATTACTAATTTACTGAGGTAATCACTGAACAAACTGAGCAGCAAAACGCAGGTAAGATGTAAATTTATATATAAGTCTTTGTTCAGAGTGGCAGTTCAGGAAGACCTGTTTAACTGCTTTAAAGCACATGCACTTCACTCAGACACATGAATGTCACTGTAAGAGGCAAGGACTTTTAGATGTTGCACTATCATAGAGTATTATGCCTAACTCTTGTTGAGTAACTGCTCTAATGTAAGGTTTAAGCCCTACTAGTAGGACTTGGTCTTAGGTTTTTTAACTTTTGTCTTTTGTTTGCTAGCCTTTGCCTACTTTTGCTGACCTTTTTATTTCTGTAAAATTGCCAGGTATTCTCTGAAGTTTCACCGGAAGATGTTTACTAATGTACTTATTGTTCAGGATATTAAAACCAAGGTCCTGAGTTTCTTGATTTAAAAATGTCTCTCTTTCTTCTCATCCAGGTCAATATAAGCAACCTGTGCAGAGCACTGCGTTCATAAATGTGAAACAAGCCCACACCATCATGTTTGGCACTAAGAGGTCAGTCTGCACCATTTTTGTTATGTTTTTCACCTCAAAAAACCAAAATAGTATGACTGTTGTGACTCTAATCTGAAAATTCTGCATTTTCTAAAGCTGTTGTTATACAAAACACATCATCTAGATATGTTACTTTATCTATTCTAATGATTAGGTTTTCTTTGCTGTAAAGCTCTGGTCTACTTTGACAGGCACGTGGCATGCAGGCCAGGTAGCCTAAATGGCAAAGAGCATCCTCAAGGCAAGAATGCCAAATAAGACACTGTACTGGTGCTGGAGGATATCCCTCTTGCTTTCTAGTATGTTAAATAACACCAGGACAACAAAGCACCAGTGTAAGATAGGCTCCTTTCTGTCATTTCAGGGAGTCTGTACAGATATAAGGTAACATCCATCTCTTACTCTCTGTGATTCAATGTCATACCCCAAATGTCTCCAAAAAATCAACACTTTTGAGTCCATGGCATCTACTTCCTGCAGCTTTGATAAGCATCACTTAATCTGTGTTTGTTTTCAGGCAGTGTGGCCCTGCTTCCCCCACGGTTCCTGCAGCCACCCGAGCCCTCGTGGCACCCCGAGCACCTTGTCAGGTTATCAGCTGCTGCACCTGTGGGTCTTCTGCAGGGAACTGTGATTTCTCTGCATAACAAAGATCCTAGAAACCATTCCCCTCGTTGTGAACTCACTGGTTTTTGTGCTTGTTGGCAGGCTTTTTGGTTTTTAGTAGAAGCTACTGAAAGACTTCAGCTGTTGTGCCCCAGTCTCATGGCAGCCTAGTGAAATGTTTGCCCTGTGCAGAGCACCTTTAATCTGGCACCTGGAGAAACACCTCACTCTTCTGAATTGTTGTGAAGAGGGGAGGCTGCCTTGCCCTTAAGAAGCACATATAAAGCAGCATCTTGCATGTCTGCAGGAGTCAGAAGTGGCAAATGATAAGAAAAATCAGCTTGGTTTTCTGAAGCTCCTGCTTGAGTTGCACAAGGTTTCGGTGTGAGCTGCAGCCTTGTTGGAGTCAGGGCTACCAGGGCTCCCCATTCCCCTGTGCTCCTGCTCACATGGCCAGGAGTTCAGCAGGGTGTTTTGTGTCTGGCTGAAGACTCCAGACTGCTGCCTTGCATACAAGATGCACATGCAAGACATTTTTAGGGTATCTTTCCAATAAAAGGAAACTTTGTATTTTTAGATAAGGACAGAATCTGTTGGTTTGTCAGTGAGATGAGGTTGAGATAAGTGCTGAAGAGGGTACTGTAACAATTGCAAACTTCCCATTTGAGGATTTCTGCTTTTAATTAGTTGTCTCTGCAGAATATTAACACACAAGTAAATAAAAGACATTCTACTAAGTGAAATAAATTATTTATAAATTATATTTAGGTGGGTTAGTTCTTTTTGACAATGGGTAGTTTAACCCCTTATGAACTCTCTATGGCCTGACCTAAACAATTTTTCACTCCTAGCATCACCTCTTTATCTTTTCATAGTGTTATAAAGCAATGGCAAAATTAAGAATTGTGTTTGACTGGTAGGCTCAAAATTTCATTTTTTATCTTTTTCCTCACAAATTTGATCTTTATTACTATGCAAATGAAAATTCCTCATAAGGAATATTACAGACAATGTGAAATTCTCTTCCATATCTGCAAGCAAGGTTTTATGAACAAATGTGCACTTGGGGATCAAGCTCTTTATTTCTCTGCTGTACTGTGTGCTCCTATGTCTCACTTTATGCAGATTGCTCTGAATCACCTGCAATAAAAAAAAGGATATTCTACTTTCTGGAGGGAAAGAGTCACAGTGGAGCTCCATAACAGTAGCCTTCTGTGTGTAGACTGGGACATTACATCAAGTATTCTTGAGATTGGTACCATGTTTTAGTTAGGCAGTGATTGAGTACTTGTCAGATATTTTGTTCTAACTTTTACAGTACATTTTGAACTTAATTTTCATAGAGGACTACTTATTGTGACCAAGAAAATCTTGAGGTTCTGTTGATAATTTCCAAAGGCTATAAACTCCCATAAATAAGCTGCCTCTGTTGAGAGTTGTTGAAATCTTGGTTTGATACATTAGTTCTTTTCCTAAAAAGAAATACTGTATTAATTTAGAAATATAATGAAAAACAAACATATTTTTCTGGGGGAAAGGTTGACTTAAGGTTTATTTTCTTAAAAAATTTGGTTTTAATTAGTTCTAATAATACATTAATAATTGTAATCTCCATGAAATTTTTCATGAAATTGACTCAAAAATGGAGTTATCTCCTGTCACCAGATTTTTTGAAGTTCTCAGGTGTATATAGTATCTCAACTGTTTTTTCACTGATAATTTTCTCTTAATTTTTCATATAAAATTAATTTTTAGTGGATAATCCCTGTTGGATGGACTGGTAAAAGTGACTCTCCAACCACAACAGCTTTGACAAACTTTGTATGTGAGGCACATATTTCTCAGCTGCTTTATAAATAAGAAACTGTGTTGCTAATGTGAACTGACATAGCTAACAAAGAGGTGAATTCCTCTTTATTTCAGTTTAATTTGAGAGCTGATCTCATGATTTTAAATACTGAACTGTTGAGGTTTCTCTGTGTTGTTCTTGTATTCTGCTCTCATCTGTTTCTCTATCATGCTAATTTTTCCCCAATTAATTTAATCTACAATAAGCACCAACATTGAAATAGCAGAGGTCAGTACATATATCAGTGAGTTCCTGGTGTGTTGTATTATTCACATTGTATACTTAGTTCCATTTTCAAGAGAAATTGCTGATACCATTCTCCTCATGTGGAAGGCAAAAACATTTAAATAACTTTAGGGAAGGGATTTTTACTTTGTGGGAACCAACTTCATATGTGGAAGATGCTCTGCAGGGATAGGCCCCAAATTAGTGCATCCCCAGGATCTGCAAGGTCAGTCTGCCTGTCTACCTACCACTGTTATCATGATGTTCAGGGGTATTCTTACCTGTGGTTATTTATATTCTGCAGTTTGGAAACCTCATGTTGTATAGCTCATTTAAACTGTGTCCATGCAGCTGGAGAATATTTCTACTGTGTGACATGCTCAGTTTTCTTTTCCTTCTCTAGCCTAGACTGGAGTGCTTCAAAAGAGCTTAAGTGACAAATCCAGCCCTCAGAGCCAGGCCATTTGGTCCCTAAATGAATTTAGCAGACAGAAGGAAGGAATTGTGAGAAGCAGGATGTGAGCAGCAAAAGGACATTTGCTTAAATGTTTGTGTGTGATATTGCTCCATTTCTGGAGCTGCATCCATTTGCCCTTTTGTTGAAGAGCCTTGCCCAAGGTACATGTTTGGGTTGGCCTTGCAGGGAGCACCATGTTGGTCCTGTGAGGTGCAGTGTGCCATTAGTACCTCTGGGTAATCAGAAGTTGGCTGCCACATCCAGCTCTGCCTGTTTCCTGCCATAAGTATGGTGCCTCCTTCTCCTCCTTTGGTCTGAACCTCAGGAAGGTCCACAGAGCTGTGGGATCTGCTGCCAGCACTTTGGCTGTTGAGGGCTAGTGTTACCAGGTTTAACTCAAACTATTTTGGAGAAAGAATGACAAAGATTTAAAAATTAAAAAAAAAGAAACTACTCTGATCTCTAGGAACCCTGATCACCCTGATATGAACTCAGCCTTTATTTTACTGTACTCTTCTGTATGGAGAGCATTTCATTTATAGGGTGTGATTCCAGCCTGAGGCACTGTGGCCAGTGCAGCTGGTAACTCCTGCTAAGTGCTACTGGCTGATTTGGTGCTTTCTGATGGATGGCCAGGTCAGTCTCAGCCAGTGGTCCAAGAGTTTCATAACACAGCAGTTGTTTCTGGAGGCAAATAGTTTTCTTTCCAAATTGTACTCTATTCAGCCATCCTGGAAAGCTGAAGTCAATTTTCTAAGCCAGGTCTGTCAGCAGCAATTTGAGTCCTGTGGTAAATAGAAAGCAAACCTTTCTTCCACTGTCTAATCATATTGCTATGTTTATAAACTTAGATAATAGTTAAGCTGGACAAATAGTATGATTGGTACAGGATGATGAAATTTGGTAAGACAGATCAGCTTTTTAGTCAATTACTGACTTCCTCATAGCTCATTTTGATTAGAAAGTTAAGGAAATAATGTTTATTTATAAACTCCTGATATGAACAGACTGTAGTGTTTTCAAGATTATTTTCAAGATAATATAAGCCTACTTTCTTCTGTTCTTATTGTTGCAGGGAGACTGTTTACACAGGGTTTCTAAATTTCCAGTTTTTAATTGGCATTAGTCCTGGACTTTTGCTGAGTTTGTTCTGATACCCCTGCCGGGTTCTAAAGCATGGCCAGTGGATGCCCACAAAGCCCTGTCCATTGCTGAACACTAAGAGCATATGCCAAGGTTTCCTTTGGGATTTGTAAGTGTACAAAAATAATTATCTGGTTTGACCTAAATTCACGTGGTGCTCACCATCCCCTTTCTTTTCCTTTTTAATTGAGAGCGACACTCCTTGAATAAAGCTGTAACATACTTTGTATCTTCTTCTCTGTTACAGAATTAACTTTCTTATTGCTGAACTTTGTTATGGCATGAACTACAAAATAATATCTATTGACATGGACTCTTTTTAAGTTTATTATCGACCCTAAAATATGAACTTTTAATTTCTTGCACTGTTTTATTGCTTAGGGATCTGGAGGCTGGCTACTGTAAAATGATAAGGCAGCTGGGAGACTTGGATTTCATTCAGCCAGAACAGACAGAGTCTAGAATGCAGATGTACATGGGCAACACAGTGTGCAACAGACACAGGCAGGGCTACAGAGTGGGGAACAGAGATGAACTTGACACTGGGTAAGCAGTGCCAAAACACTGATGTGTTATCAACAGCTTTTAATCACTAATTCAAAACACACCACCATATGGTCTGCTGTGAAGAAAATTAACTGCATCCCAGTCCAACACAGTACTATGTAAAAAGCCGAATCAGTGTTCATATGCTGAAGCTTAAGCTCCAATAGAATGATTGTATATATAACAAAAGATAGAAAATACATATTTTTAGTGTAACAATCCATCCAAAAAAATTTGACTTTCTATATATACAAATAAAGTCTCAAAATTTTTACACAATGGCACACAGCTTTTAAAAATTTGCTTTAAGCAACTGCATCCCCAATTAGAAAATGTGAATTGATATCTGAATATATTGTATGTTTTTAGAAATGAAAATATAAAAAAAAATTAAGTATGTTTAAATTTTTCTAAATTGTTAATATGTTCCCAATTTTATTTTTACAGAAGTCTATTTCACCAAAAAGTTCTACTCTGCCTCAGGTAGAGCCTTTTAAAGACATTTACATGAGCCAACCAGCTAACTTGGCATGTATATTTTGTTAGATAAAGTAATCTCCTTTTCTTCACCAACTTCCCACTGTAGGTCTAATACTAAGGATTGTTTAATTATCCTAATGTGTTTATTTGCTATATCTTAGAGTTTCTGTAGAAATCTCTGATTATTCTCTGAGGATTATTTCATTATAGGATTACAGTTGGACTTCAGCTATAACCTTTAATACCACAAGTTCCTTCTTCAAAAGGAAGAAGTTTTCAAAGGCTGGCACTTGAAAATACAAAGAGAACCTAACATCTTAGTGACAGGATGGGTTTTGTTTGTTTGTTTTCTTTGCAGTGGAATGAAAAGTGTTTATTTGTTTCTCAGTTGATCTCAAACAATAAATGTGTGATTAAAACTGCAGACATCTTTCTTGCTGTGGTTCCAGATCCCTCATGCTTTAGAAGATTCAGGAGGCACAGAATTTCTGAGCAAGACCTTGAGATATACTCTATGTGTGGCTGGGCTTTTTGCTGTATAGGGAGGTGTTTCCTGTTACCCCCTGTTCAAGTTCCTACTGAAGGGCAAAGTGCTGCATTCCCATAATCAGTGGAATTCTTTTACTTCTATTCTAGAAGTCAGGATTTCACATGAATTTTCTAATAATGCTCTTTACCAAGAGCATGCAGGATGAGGAAAATATTTTGGTTCTCATTTTAAGAAGTGCGTTTGGAAGAAAAACATGCCATGGTATAAACAGGTCAGCCTTGCTGAATGATGGAGTCAGTTGAAGGTGCTCATGCCCCGATTCAGTCATTTCTTCAGGCACAGGAAAGCATGAAGAAATATCCCAGGCAAGGATGAACTTTTCCTCATGCTCAGATTTCATGCTGAGCTTGGGCCTCAGTGCCCTGCAGCCATCTCCTGTTAATGGTATGTATCTAGTCTTAGCAGAGCTGCTTCTCTTAGATTCTGGTGGCAAAAATAGCTTAATAACTTTTCTCTGTTTTTTAAGAAATTAAGTCTGTAGATTAGAGAATTATTATTGCTGCTACATATGAAACTTACTTTCAATTTGAAACCACTCTAGTTTAATTCCAGTTACAATGTGAATAGCACACATATGGCAATCAGCACATGACAGAGCTAAGTGGCATCATCCAACCTCTGCTGCATTTTCATATGGAAGAATAGCTAAACTGGTGGTCAGAAATACATTTTCTCTCAGGGTTAGCTTGCCAGATACATCCCTGAAGCCTTCTGAAGCAGAACTGGTACCATCTAATGAAAGCAGTTGCTGTGTCTTACAGACTTTTTCAGATGTTTCTGGCAATTACACGAATTCTCAGATGTCTCTCTTTTTTTGGATGCTTTTTTAAATCCTCGCCCACAATGACAACAGTGTATCAGACCAAAAGGCTTTTCTCCCTGTTCTTTATTTCTTAACAAAAATCCCAATTTCCTGATACAAACCAAACCTCATTTCACAATGTGATACGTCTGCATCCTGCTTGTATGTGTATAAAATCCCCAGGTTAAATTTTCAGCATGGTGAATAATAGATATCTGCACAAGTCCCACACTTTGCTAATGGGATTTGTTTATGCTGCTCCCTTTTTAGACACTGACACTGGTGATGTATTTTATTATGGTGTTACAGAAGACACTTTGGTAAAGTGTTTTCTGATTCTGTATTCAGCAACATGAATCAGTCTGAGGGAACGGGACCAGCTCACCGTCTGTGTCTGTGCTGTATTGCTGCACATAGTGGTCATGGGCTGTTGGCTCCATATTTATGTGCCCATAAATTGCCTGTTTTGCTGACGCTTTAAAGTAAATAAAGGAAAGCATCAGCACTGCTGGCTTTCTGGCAGGGAGACTAAGAGCAAGTTGGCGTGCCTTGTGTGTCTAACTAATGCCACTTCAATGGGAAGTTTTAATTAAGTGCATGTCTGTGTGTGCAGAGAAGAAATCAAAGGCATTTGGGAAAAAGAAAGTGTATCTGCTTCAGAGTCATTGAGGAGTAATTTGGTGAGACTGCTAAATGGCTTTCAATTAATTGGAAAATATTTTCTTAAATATTATCAGAAAGGATGAAAAATCAGTCTGAAGGGAAGACTATAACATTATTCTATAGATCTAACCCATTTGCCCCATGCTTGTTGTAAGATGTCATGGTAGTACAAGCTAGAGGACTAGAGGTTGTAAAACTAATCTGATATGCTGGATCTCATTAAGCTCCCTAATTGCAATTAGTAGAAGGACACTGGATACTGGTTTGCCTAACAGCAGTATTTTTGATTTATCCTTTCTGTAGCAGTTTTTAAGCCTACAAACATCCAAAAATTCATTAATACAAGTAAAATTTTATAGCAAATATTTTATAACTAAGTAGCCATATTAAAATTCTAGCTGTTGAAATTGAACTTATCACATGGGAATTTTAGCTCTATTTCCTCATTCTCACAGTTACAGGAAAAAAATCCACTCAGTTCTCTTCAGACTGTCTAGAGGAATTGCTCTTATTGAAAGATAGAAGTTTTGAGGAGTATGGATAATTCATTTACCACTAGATATGGTCCATGATTTATTTTGGATAATTTTTGCTATATAATTTATTGTTCTATCTGCATTACAGCATTTCTCAAAGGGGACAACCCTTTTTTTTTTTTTTTTTTGTAGAGGGCTTGTTATGTCATATTGTATTTGCCTTAATCCCTGTAATCTTTTTAAGGCCTTAATACAGAATGCTTTCTACCCTTTTATCCATCTTTCAACCAAGGTAGAAACCTGCTTTATTGTTCACTGAATGTTTTTCCAGAAGAAGTGGAGTTTTCTCAACACCCAGTCCAAAACTCTGCAACAAACTCTATGAAGGGCTAGGGATGACCACATGGTCTTAGCTTTTGTCCCTGCTTGACCTTCCATCTGTAACGTAACCATGAGTTGTTCTTTGCATTAAATAACCACAGTGAAAGAACAACAGTTAAACCTTGTCATGGTGAACTTTTGTTCCTCTGTGTGACACCTTAGTTTAAATGCATGGTCTTCTGTGAACTGTACTCTCAGATGGAAACGTCCCCATTCCCAAAGTCCCTTTTGTTTTTTGTTTGTTTCTTAACATCACAAGGTTATTTTCTGAACACAGAATTCTATTTCTGATTTCCTAATATCACAGAGCTGTGACAGGATGACTCCTGTGACTGGAGTGTTGGAATGGAAGGATATGTAGGAAGGACAGGAAGGGAAGATGAAGAGGGGCATGACCCTTTATGTCCATAACCAGCTGTACATGGAGCTCTGGGGTGGATGAAGAGCCAGCCAATGGCTTATGGGCCAGGACTAAAGGGAGGGCAGGGACAGGTGACATTAGGAGTCTGCTACAGGCCACCCAGCCTGTAGGAAGACCGAGTAGATGAGGCCCTCTCTAGATAGATAGGAGCAGCCTCATATTCTTACAAGCCCTGGCCCTCATGGGAGGCCTCAACCACCCTGATATCTGTTGGAGGGAAAACTTAGCAGGGCACAAACAGTCTAGGAGGTTCCTGGAAAGCACTGATGGTAACTTCCTTGTCCAAGGGATGGAGGAGCCAGCAAGGAGAGGTGCTCTGCTGGACCTTGTTCCCACCACAGAAGAGAGGCTGGAGGGGAGTGCGAAGCTCAAGGGCAGCCTTGTCTCCATTGACCATTTCATGGTGGAGTTCAATACCCTTGGGGCAGCAGGGAGAGTGCACAGCAATCTCACTACCCTGGACTTCAGGAAAGCAGACCTTGTCCCTCTTGAGGTACTCTTCTTGGTAGAGGACCATGGAATAAAGATCTGTAGGGAGGAGGAGGCCAAGAAAACTGGTTGATTTTCAAAGATCACCTTCAAACTCAGAAGAGATGCATCCCAACAAATAGGAAATTAGACAAAAATGTTAGGAGGCCTGTGTGGATGAACAAGAAGCTCCTGGGTAAACTCAAACTCAGAAAAGAGTGTGGAAGCAAGGACAGGTAGCTTGGGGTGAATACAGAGAAATTGTTAGGGTGATCAGGGATCAAGTTGGGAAAACTAAAACCCTGATAGAATCAAATCTACTCAGGAACAGCAAGGGTAACAAGAAAGGTTTCTATAGGAACATCACTAGTAAAAGACAGACTAGGGAAATTGTGGGCCCTCTCCAGAAGGAAATGAGGTGTTACCTGGGGTGTGGAGAAGGCTGAGGTGTCCAATGCCTCTTTTGCCTCAGTCTTCACCAACAAGTGCTCCAGCCACACTGCCCAAGTTGCAGAAAGCAAAGGCAGGAACCAGGAGAATGAAGAACCACACACTGGAGGAGAAGATCAGGTTCAAGACCATCTAAGGAACATGAAGATGCACAAGTGCATGGGACCTGATGAGATGCATCTATGGATCCTGAGAGAATTCTCAGAGGACTTTCTAAGCCACTATCCATCTTACTTGAGAAGTCATGGCAGTTCCCACTGGCTGGAAAGGGGAAAACATAGCCCTTAGTTTTAAAAATTAAAAAAAAAAAAAAAAAAAAGACCTAAGGAACTGCAGGCCAGTCAGTCTCACCTCTGTGCCTGGCAAGATCATGGAACAGATTCTCCTAGAAACTGTGCTAAGGCACATGCAAAATAAGGGTGTGATTGGTGACAGACAACACAGTTTCACTAAGAGCAAGTGATGCCTGAAAAATTTGGTGGCCTTCTGTGATGAGGTTACAGTGTTGATAGATAAGGGAAGAGCAACAGATGTCATCTACTGGGACTTGTGCAAAGCATCCACATGACATCCTTTGACTCTGAATGGAGAGACATGGATTTGATGGATGCACCATCAGTGGATAAGGAGCTGGCAGGTTGATCAAACTCAAAAAGTTGCTGTCAAGGGCTCGCTATCCAAGTGCAGAGCAGTGACAAATAGCATTTTGCAGGGGTCAGTTTAACAGCTTTGTTGGTGACATGGGCAGGGGAATTGAAGACACCCTTGGCAAGTTTGACAATAGCGCTAAGCTGTGTGGTGTGGAAGGGAATGCTGGAGGGAAGGGATGCCATCCAGAGGGACATGGACAGGCTTGAGAAGTGGGCCCATGCAAACCTCATGAAGTTCAACAAGGCCAAGTACAAGTTCCTGCACAATGGTTGGGGCATCCTCCTGGGCAGAGGATGGATTGAGAGCAGCCCTGAGGAAAAGGGGGTGTTGGTGGATCAATAAGATGTGCTGATGATGTGTGCTTGCAGCCCATAAAGCCAAATGTGTCCTGGGCTGCATCAAAAGCAGCGTGGGCAGCAGGGCAATAGAAGGGATTCTGATCCTTGGCTCTGCTCTTGTGAGATCCCACCTGGAATGCTGTGTCCAGCCCTGTGGCCCCCAACAGAAGAAGGAAATGAACTTGTTGGAACAAGTCCGGGGGAGAGAACAAAGGTGGTCAGAAGGCTGGGACACCTCTCCTGTGAAGTCAGGCTGAGAGAGCTGGGAAAAGCCTGGAAAAGAAAAGGCTCTGGGGACACCTCAAAGCATCTTTCAGCACCTAAAGAGGGCCTGTGGAAGAGCTGGAGAGGGGCTTTTTTCAAGGACATATAGTGGTAGAATAAGGGGTAATGTATGTAAACTGCAAGGGAGTAGGTTTAGATTAGATAATAGGAAGAAATTCCTTACTGTGAAGATGTTGAAACCATGGACCAAGTAGTCCAGAGAAGTTGTAGGTGCTTGGAAGTGCTCAAGACCAGGCTGAATGGGACTTTGAGGCACCCTGGTCTAGCGGGAGGTATCCCTGCCCATGGCAGAGGGATTGGAGCTAGATGACCCTTCCAACCCAAACCATTCTATAATTCTATTCTAATATCTTTCTCTATTCCTGCCATTGTTATGAAAATGTGAGTCTGAAGGGTGGAATAGGTAAAGCTTCCTTCCTAGCCTGTATACTCCTTTCAAATTTATATAGTAGATGGGGAGTCTCCTGGGAAGGGGAGAAATAAATGCAACAGATGCACAGTAAGAGCAAAAAAGCTACGAGAGTAGTTCCAAGAATTGAAGATGCCATTAAAAGGTTATTTACCTTTTGGCAAGTCATTGCATTTTGCCTGACTTTATTAGTGTGAGAGATGAGAAATATTTTGGCATTTGTTATGATAAACTGGATGTGAACGGAATGATCTTGTTTCTCTGGGTATTATGGAGCAATGCTAGATGCCTCCACAGCTCATGACAAAGGCAGAAATCCTTATGAACAACATAGGGAAAGTCCAGAAACCAGAAAAATTATGTATCTTAGAGTATTCCAATTAAAGTAATGGATGCTGTGGTCTTAAAACCTTTGCTAAGGTCTTAAACCTTTATGAGATCATCACTTCACAATAAGGTAGAGCAGTGGTCCTGTGCAGAGTGTAGGAAGACCTGAGGAATGTTGCCCTTACCCACACACTGGCTTGCACACAGTTCCTCAGGCAGTGCACAGGCAGGCTCTGGAATGTTTTGCAGCAGCATGTGAGTACTAAAAATTTCAGAAAATGGCCCCAATGCACTTTTTTAATGGGAAGGTGGTGAAAGGCTGAAAGAGTTTGACACAAGATTGTATGGTCTCTGTCCTGTCAGACAATTGAAACTGGCTGTGGCCCTGAGCAATCTGCTGCAGCTGAGCTGGCTCTGAGCAAGAGGGTCCTGAGAGGCCCCACCAGCCCCAGTGACCTTCTTGCAGGCTATCAAAAAAATACCTCTACAATAAAAACCCTCTGAACCCCAAATTTCTGGAAGCAATGAAGCTTTTGTCCTACTGTTGTCCTGCTGTTTACCACTGTCTGTATTCATTTCTGTCTCAGGGCCGGTCTTGGCCGCCGTCCCAGAGGATGCTGAGCTGGGCTGACCATTGGTCTGATCCAGCATGGATGTTCTTGCATGTGTTAAGAGGATATTGGGCTAGACTGCAGATAAGGAGTAAGTCTAATTATGGAGGACAGATTATTTAGGAGAGATGGGTAAAACAATGCAGCTATGCCTGTGATCCAGGCAGGGCAGCCCAGGGAGAGTCCTGACACTGAGATTTTGCATGAGGTTTTGTTTTCTTATCAGTTTTATGATGTAAGGCTGGTGGGCCCTCCTCTTTGAGTAGACATTGAAGATCCTGGGTGCTTTGGTGAGGAGTCTGTGTAGCTGTGCAGCAGCAGGGGGACCATCCAACTAATGCTGTGCTGTGCTGGGGAGCGTGGGAGCTGCCAGAGCCTAGCACTAGCACTGGCACTAGCACTGAAGGAGCAGGAAAATAAATTAATTCCAGTTAAACATGAGTGTGACAGTGCCACTCTGAGATAAGGATTACTATTTCTAGCAGCAAACAAGTAGTGGTTTGGCTGACAGTGAAAAGAGAGCGTTACCTTTAAAAGGGGAATGTGACAGGCAAATGGAGCAAGACAGGCTTAAGGACAGGCATGCCTACCAAAAAATACTGTTGTTTCCAGTATTTTCTATGAATAGCCCTAGCAGCAGAAAGAATAAGAAGCTGCCCCATATTCTGACCGTGTCTGTCTGTAGGAGATCCAGATGCAAGCTTGGTTTGTGGCAGGTAGCTTTTTGCCTGTGCTGCCACAAGGGTCTCTAGGCTGTCAGAAACAGCTCTGTGTTACTTTCACTTTCCAAGTACCTGTGTTTCCTCATGTCAAACCTGCCCTTTGGGCCTGCCCCTCTGCAGTATGTGTTATGCCAGTAGAGATCCAGGACCCTTGTACTGAGAGATGAGCTGCTGCATGCATCATCTTTAATACAATGATTGACTCGCATTGTCTGAATTGGTTCCAGTTCATAAGGCTGACATTTAATTAACATCAGAGTTAACCATCAATGTCCTTAACAGAGTTAGTCCAACTTTCATGTTTTAATAACTGTGAACAGCATGGAACCCCAGGTAGATTCCTTTCAAGGTAGATTCATTAGGGCAAAAAAAGATCATTAGCAGCTGGTAATGGATTGTTTCCCTGTAAGATAAACGCAAATTCAGATGTACTTTGAACTGTCAGTGTAGGCTTGCTTCAATGACAAAGGGAGCAGGTGAGCTGTGGAATCCTGATTTTTCTTTTTACTTTGGTTTTACAAAAAACCTTTGAAAACCACAAAGTGCTGGAAATACACTGTCCTATCCACTAATGAGCAGCAGAAGTAATGAGATATCTCTAAACTCCCTCGGTGTCCACGTACTTAGCATATACTTATCTGAACTTCATCTAAATCTTTTCCAAGTGTTGAGTGCCTTTGGTGTCAGGAGAGAAATACTGGAAGTAGTTTCCATCTATTTCAGTCATTCAGTGGCTCATGCTGAGTGGCAAGATCAGATCAGATCTGGGTATCTAATGTGCTTTGTGATGAGCATATGAGGTGGTCTCTGCTGTGCTATATTCTCCCCCAGTCCATGGGCAACATTCATAAAACCAGGAGGAGGAAAGCTTGCTGATAACCATTTGTTTGTGAGAAAAAAAATTATCTGAAGGAATAAGTTCTATGATGCAATATCCTCATATGTAGGATGGTGCAGCAGTGGTAATGGAGAGTCCCAGCTTGCTCATAAAATTATCTATTTCCCTGAAACCCCAGCAAGAAGATTTCACACAGAGTGTGTGGGGTCTGCCTCTGTTCTTTCCCCTTCTGGTGAATGAGGGCTCTGCTCACATGTACAGCTCTGGCTGGAGCTGCAAGGAAATCCTTATTCCTTATTAATTTAAAAGTTGTATTTAATAGAGGCTTCCTTAAAGCAAACTGGTCTTTGATAAAGCAAAACAGCTTTCTGTGGCTTTTACCTCCTGTTTGCATTGGCACCCTAAAATATATTTATTTGAAAAAATGTATAGTCTCTTTCTTTTTTGTTAAAAAAAAAGAAAAAAAAAAGGAGAGAAAAAAAGAGAAAAAAGAAAATACTTACTATTATCTGTATCTTATTTATCAGAAGTGCTGCTTCATGCACCATGGCATAGAGAGAAAAAATTCTGAGTTCTTTGTTTTTCTGTACTTCTCACCTTGTGACATTTTCTCACAGGAAATATTCATAGCACATGCAAATGTTGATTTGGTCTCAATCCTTGTGACTAGCATTGGCTAAGATGTATGCAGTTTCTATCTCAGAAAGAGCTGATCATGTGCTTCCCTTAATAATGAAAGTTATTTAAGTCTGAAGATCTTGTCTAGCTAATATGATTATTTTAGTTTTAAATTGACTACAGAGCTGAACATCCTCGTGTGAAGAGTTTTCTCCCCTCACTAAACACTTGTATATAAAGGAGTGCAGATATCAGCATGCAATTATGAAGCACCAAGCATACATGCTGATAATCAGATTTCTTTTTAAGTGATTGTTTTTCTTCCCCTCAAATACCTTCCTAGATTCCATGTAGTCCATCTTGTGTAAGTTTCTGAAAGCAAATTTATAGGAAGATATTTGTCTCCACAGAATTAATTTCTGTCAATTCTGTCAGTTTCTGTGTGTTTTGCCAAAATTTGGTGCATATTAGTAAAAGTGACTGTTACATACATAACATTAATGAAGGATTTGACAGATTATTTTGTTCTGTTCAGGCTTTTAATTCAGGAAAAATGATCTGCTAGAGAAAAAGGAATTGAACTTTATACAGAGATTTTTTAGTGAACTCCTATGGTCTCTGTTGCTTATGATGGCCTAGGATTTAACCCTCCCTCTCCCTCTAGTTTGTTTCATTCTTATAATCTGTAATTAAGTAAGAGTTGGCTTGGAAGAATATTATGGTTTATTTTGTGATTATATTGAAAATCCAAATTAAATCTTATCTGCATATAAAATTTACCCATTAAAATGTGTTACTAGAAGAGAAATGCTGTTAACTACAATCTATGAAGAGTTCTTGGCTGCAGTGTTTTTATCCTGTGGTTCTGTGCATCTGTAATGTTGCTACTGTTTCACAGAAGGTTTGCATCACAGGATGAATCCTAGAACCACTGAAATAACTTGTGAACTGCCACTGGAATTAGGACTTTTCTTATCCTGAATGGTGGCTGGAGCCCTGTGTAGTTCTCTCTCTCTCTGCCCTACATGCAAGCCTCTCAGTGGGGATTAAAGTAGGGTCAAGAAGGGATTGTAGAAAAAAGCTACAGTTCTGAATAGGTGTTTGAATGCATAATTATTTAATGGTCTTCTCATTTGTAGTTTTATAGGATGTTTAAACCATCTCATACTGTAGGTACACCTGTTCTGATTTATATGATCTCAATATTCATATTATAATTAAAATGAGCTAAGGAGGTTCAAGACCTCAAAGTTGCTGTGTCTCTTGTGACATAATTGTTTAATGGTTTATATGTATATCTATATACATCTCTACCTCAGTTATATTTTTTTCCTTCAAATTTTAGGAAGAGTCTATGCTCTTAGTTTAGGTCAAATCACTTCTAATAATATTGATTTGATGCCTCTATAAGGCAGATAATATGCAACTGTTGTAAATTGTGTTGGTGGGACTTGATGATGTTGACTTCAGGTTTTGCCCAAAATGGATCCCACAGGAAGACCAGCCAGCTCTGCATCCTGCAACTTCAGAGCTCAGGGCTGCTGCTTTAGGTGGCTGCCTATTGATTTTGTTGTGTTTGGCAGATCCAGAAATGTTGGACTTGCTGTGTTTACATAGCAGGCAAATGTGCTGCTTTCATAACCCCAGTACTGGCAGAATTGCTGTCAGGAATGTGGAATCAAACACTTCAACAGTTGAGGAGATGAAAGCATCCCTGTGTACATTGAGAGCCTGTAGTGCTGCCTGCCTAGTAAGAATGGAGGGATTAACACCACCAATGGGTTAAGTCCTGGAGAAAAATAGAAATAAACCTTCTGCACACAAGGTGTGGCAGAGAAGTATTTTGTCCAGGTAAGCACTCTGCTCAGGGACTGTTTAGTAGTATTTTCAGATGGAAGGAATCAGTACCTTTGTCAGAGTTTGTGTTAGTATCACATAATTAAAACACTACCTCACTTTGTTTCTTCCCCTGGAATAATTCATTGATTCACCTATTTTAGCTGCTCATTTATAATGATCTAGTGTTATGTGTTTTCAGAGGTCATTATTCTATGTCTGCTGAGTGTTTGCAGTGCTGGATATTGCACATTAACTAAAAATCCTGGTCTTCCACTTCATTCCTGGGAAGAATGTTCTTGTGACTATTTCTTGTGATCTTGTTTCTCAGAAATACTTTATATTCTAGAATTTCACTTTATGTGAACTCAATATATAACATGAAAATTTAATTAGTTTACTGATTCATGTCTGCTTTTTGAGAGGTTTTTAAATTTTAAAAAATCAAGAACACAAAGCAATATCCAGAGTATTTTGGAGAACAAGTTAAAAGTAAGAAAAAAGCATCTAGCATTGAGATGGAAACTGTAGTTTTAGAATACATCTGGAGCCAAAATAATAGCTCAACTCTGGCAACAGAGGGAGAGAGGGAGGTTTCGCTCACTCCTCTTCTCCTGCCAATTAAGCAGGTGCCAGAACCCTGCAGGTGACTGCCTGGCAGGTGGGTGACACTCCCTAAAGCAGCAGAAGCCCATCTTGGGGCAGGAACATTTCTCACTGCACATGTGGGGTGCCTGGCCTGGCATCCAGCACCAGAGCTGGTGCAGGGAAAGTGAAGAGCTGGTGCAGGGAGTGAGTGAAACCTGACCAGATTTTGGGACTTGCACTATGAACTGCTTCCTCCTTTAGGCTGAAACAATTAGATTTTCCATTTTAATTTAAGACACCATTTTTAAATTTTNGCCCATCTTGGGGCAGGAACATTTCTCACTGCACATGTGGGGTGCCTGGCCTGGCATCCAGCACCAGAGCTGGTGCAGGGAAAGTGAAGAGCTGGTGCAGGGAGTGAGTGAAACCTGACCAGATTTTGGGACTTGCACTATGAACTGCTTCCTCCTTTAGGCTGAAACAATTAGATTTTCCATTTTAATTTAAGACACCATTTTTAAATTTTAGAATAGAATAGAATAGAATAGAACAGAACAGAATAGAAAGTTCAGTTGGCAGAGACCTGCAGTGATCATCAGCTGCCTGACTAATTCAGGGCTGACCAAATGTTAAAGCAAATTTTTAAGTGGATTGTCCAAAAGCTTATAAACCACTGACAGGTTTGGGGCATCGACCACCTTTCTGGAAAGCCTGTTCCAGCCTTTATCACCTTCTCAGAAAAGTGCTTCCTATTGTCCAGTCCGAACCTCTCCTGTCACAGCTTTGAACCATTCCCGCACCTCCGTCAGTGGATCACAGGACGATGAGAGCAGTACCTCCCCTTCTTCTCCTCAGGAAACTGTGGAGTGAGATGAACTCTTCCCTCAGCCTCTTTTTTTCCAAAGAAACCCAAAATCCTCGGCCACAGCGCCAAAACAGGGCTGTCAGAAGTGGGATTCGAACCCACGCCTCCAGGGGAGACTGCGACCTGAACGCAGCGCCTTAGACCGCTCGGCCATCCTGACCCACGTGGGGGTGCTGTGGCGGCTCTGTCGCTGTCTATTTGTGGATATTTTTAGTGATGCAATTTTGTTTTCCTGTACACAATGGGTGTTCAAAATACTCCAAATGAGGACGTGTTTTGTGATGACTCTGGTAACCATAATAACTGGTGTTTATTTATGCAGGCAGCTGTTGCATTCTGTGGGTGAGTGTCGTGTGTTGGGAAAGAAGCAGGTACTTTTGCACATAGATTACATATGCCATGAAGCAGACATTTGAAGCTGTACAGAAATCAATAAAAATGTGTTGTGCAGTATGTTTCACAAGGCCATTGCTTAAGGCAGATTTGTTTCCTGTAATGTCTATGAAAATCCCCCTGAGATATGTACAGATTATTCATGGTAAGAGTACTCTGATGTTTGAAAGGGGACTGTGACACTGAAACAAATTATTTTTCTCCTTGCCGAATGTTTGTTTCAAAAAAATTCATGTGCTTGAAAACTGAATCTAGAAACCTCTAAATATACAAATTTGATCAGGATTTGGGAGTAAAAGTAAATATGCATGGCAAGATGTGTGCTTGTTTGGAAACATCAGGTTAAAGTAATGTCTCTGTTTGGAATGTAGACTTAGAAAAAAAAGTAAAATTTTGAAATGGGACAACCAGAAACTGACTGTCAGAAATGGCAAATAAAATATTTTTATTTTAAATAGAAATTAATTTACATTAAATATAAATTTAATATCACTTTACTATAAATTTAATATAAATGAAATAATTATATAATCATTCCATAGAACCTTAAGAAGCAGTATTTTCCAATGACAAAAAAGCAACTGTCTCTACCAAATTGCCCAAAATTTGGGACTGTTTTTATTTGGTACTGTTGCTTCTGTATGGAGAAACTGATTCTCCTGGCTCTAGTTTGTCAGTGTCTTTCTGGCACTGGGGAGCCCAAAGTGCTGGGCCCAGTACTTTGGTGCCATCTCATGGGTGCTGAGTTGAGGAAAATAAAGTCTTGTCTTGACCTACTGGCCATGTCCGTCCTTGGAGACACACAAGAGTTGACTGGACAAGGCTCTAGCTCGTCCTGACTTCAGAGTCAGTCCTATCTTCAAAGCTGACTTTGCTTTGAGCAAGGCTTTAGAGCAGTTAAGTGCTAAAGATCCCCCCAAACCTAAACTCTTTTGTGATTCTACCACTATGTGCCATAATCCTGAACAATTTTATGTAACAACACTTGTGAATTGAGAGTATTAATACTGTATATTGGATATGCTGTAATGTGTCCTGAACCTCTGCACTTTTATCCTTGTACTCATTCTAGGGCAACAAGTAGTCTTGTCTGAGGCCCGGCAGAATGAAAAGAGGAGCCTGTGTAACCAATATTCTTGTTACATACTGGAAATGTTACACTTCTTGTTATGTCAGGAGTCAGGGGTTATGCTGTAATGCATTTCAGCAGTCTTGGTTGATTTACTGGAAGGTGCAATTTTCTCATATTTAGAATTAGTAGTATATTTAAATTCTGTAGAAACAGCACCGTGAAAAGGTCACAAAACATGTTTATATGCGCTGAAATGGGAGTTTTAGCCAGTGTGGTGCTGTTTGTTTGATTAGGTGGTTGTTTTTTTCTAAACAATAGATGGTGGACTGTACAGAAGAAGATTTATTCCAGCTTTGGTATATAGCAAGATGGGCAGAGTCCAATAAACAGAAATACAGATGGAAGAAGTTTGACCATCAAAGTCTACTCATAGTGTAGTAACTCCAGAATGGGCAGCAGTTGCAGCCTACATCCTTTCTGCTGTCAGCACAGAGCTGCGTGGGTCTTCAGCCAGCAGCTCCAAAACCTTGTGCTCTCTACTTCAAGACATATTGATGATGTAAAGCTGACTGAATATGTCTTGAATTACTGGGAAATTAACAAATTAGGCCTTAATTTGGATCAAGTCTAAGTCATAAAGTTAGCATTACCCATTGGCTTCCAGGCTGGTAGATCACACAGGAAAGCATAACTGAGTACCAAAGATACAGTGACCTTGGTGAAGAATCTGCTCAAGCCTACTCTTGGACAGCTCTCCCATAACAGTGGGCATTTTTGGCCCAGAACTTCATTAACTACAGAGCTAATGCTCGGGCTGTTCCCTAAAAATCTGCAGATCTGACTGATTGCTGGTCAAAATGTAGTGGTACTTGGTATGCAGTTGCCATACTGACCGAATTGAACTCTAGTAAGTGAGCTGAAAACCTCAATAAAAATGTCATATTTAAAAAGATGTATGTATTCCTCAACTGCTTTGGCACAGACTTACATAGCTGCCTGTCCATCACACAGTCAGACTCATCAGACTTGAGGCTGGAGGTTGTTGTGTTGCAGGATGTTGATGGGCTCCAGCAGATGTATCCACTAAAACGAAAGTCCCTGGGATATAAAGTGCATTGGTATTATCCATTGAAAGGGTTTGCTCTGCAAGTTCCTGAGTACGTGTTCTGATGATAGCAGGTTGTGCGGGTTTGGATACAAATTTAGGAGGAAATAACCCAAAAAGGGTGTTTTTGTCTTTTTTTCTGTCTGCCAGACAAGCAGGCCCTGGCAGCTCCTCCCCCACAGGTTCGGGAAAAGAATTTCTCAAATGAAAGTGAAAAAATCGATTTATTTAACAAAAAAAGAGTTCCCCCCTCCCCCAGGCACAGGGCAGAAAAGGACACTGAACCCCTCTCCCGTCCCAGAGGTGGAGGCTGGTGGATTTCCCACAGTTCTCTCACTCAGCTTCCAGGCCCAAGGCCTGAGCAGAGCCGAGCCCTGCTGGGTCAAGAGGGGCAGAGTCCCACCGAGCGTCCCAGAGATGGTGAGCTGGTCTGGGATGGAGAAGCAAGCCAAAAACAGTCCAAAAAGGAACAGAAGCTGCTGAGGCAGATCTCAGTCCCTCTCCAGCTGAAAGCCGAAAGGTTGAGAGCAAACCCTCTCTCCTCTGCTGCCAGCAGAGAAAAAAAGGTCTCTGGATGGGTGAAAATCTGCAAACATTCCGGCTGCAAGGTCAAGTGAGCCGCTCTGAAGAGTCCTCCCGGCTGCAGTTTAAAGGTACAAAAGAACTTCCAGCAGGCGATGGGGAATACAGGATTGTCACAAAATCAGCCCAAGACACAGGTGAAGAAGAAACTCTTTGGCAAAAGTATCACTGTTTATAGTCTCTCATATTTGCTTTATGCTAATGCCCAACCTAATCAGTGATTTACCCTGCTGTCAGCATACAGCAACAGTTGGTATATTTAAATGCTGGCTGCAGTATCTCCAGCAATGGAGATAAAAGGCATCACGACATCTCTTGATATGAAAGGCTTCTCTCCCACCTTTGCTATCCCTCCTGTTACTCAGTAGCTCTTCCTTGAACATTTTGGGGTTCTGTCCTGCTTTAAGTAAAGCTTCTCACACAGTGAGAGCATCTTTTGTGCTGTTCTTTCTTTGAATAGGAGAGTTGCTTTCCTGCTTATATTTCAGGCCTCTCCCTGAGGCCCTGAAAGGAATACTTATTAATTCAAAAAGAATGTAAGAATGTATCCAGTGGGACCAATGCATCTCCTTCCAAAAAGAAAGTGGAGCAGGTTGTATGGGTGGTAATGAGATTAAATGTGGTTAAATGGAGACTTGACTTCAAATAATGATGCCTTTTCACTATTATAACTTCACATTTTGCCCCTAGATCTGCAAAAGCAAATGTGCTTGACTTTACAGGTATTGCTCATCCTGTTGTCAGGCCTTTTTTGGTGCACAAAGAGACACATAAAGAGATGCATAGACTCAAAATGTTGTCAAGAAGGTGGGAAGCACTCTTCCTGACCCCTGTAATCTTTAGGGACCAGACTCACTCATTTATATGAAAAATATATTTACATCAGTAGCAGAAACAGATTGTGAGCTGGAAATAAGACTGCTCTGCGTCAGGACCATGTTGTCTCATCTGCCAGCTGTCTTTGCAGCAGAACTTCAAGTCATGTTGTAGTCACAAGTAGGAATAGTAATAGATCCTTTTTCCTTGGCATATTCCCTCTGTTCCAGTGGGAATTAGAGATCTGAGGGGCACAGCTGAGAAAAAAGTAATCATCTTACTCTATTCAAAATATGTTGAGAATCATCTTACTCAATTTAATGGGTCTTCCTGATTAGATAACTCATCCTCAAAACACCTTATAAGCAAGAATGCTCATAAACCTCCTTTGAATTAAGTACATTCCCTTAAATTCCCCAAATAATATCTTCCTTTTGAAGATATAAAGCAGATTAAATGTGTGGAACCCTGTGGTGTTTTTAGGAGATCAGAAATACTAGAGAAAGCTGGCATAGCATGTCTGCACTGTCTATGATACGAACAGAAGATGCCTCAGGAGCATATGTTATCAGCAGGATCCAGAAGAGATACAGCATCCTTGTGTGAGGCAGAAGAGGTGGGATTCCTTCTGTCCCCTTCATATGGGTGCTGAGTGTCAGCTCTTCTTTCCTCACAAATCACTGTTTCATCAGGAATGTGAGCACCAGCTGGAGAACTCATTGCTCTGTGATTGCTGCCTCTTGAGCTGGGATAATTCTTTTCATCATATTTTTAATTCCAAGTGAAATTGAGGAGTTCTTCAAAACAAAAAGATAGAACTGCCTTTATGTCTTTATGTCTCATGTCTGCTGTTCTCAAAAGTCATGGGTATGGAGTTTTGTTCCTGCTTCAGGTAAGGCATTAAGAGCTGTGAGGATAGGCTGTGGATTTCTTGTCTGTTTTCACTAGAACACGTTTGGATGAAGAGCTGAGCTCAGTTCTGTTCACAACCTGTTCCGATGGGGTCCAGTAGCCTTCAACTCCCATGGATGGAAATGGTTACATTTATGATTATCAGTATAGGATGTGGATGGGGGTTTGTGTTTAACATGGCTGCAGTAAAAGGTAACTTGATAGCTGACACTGGGGCAGAATTTGACCTGCAAAATCGTAATTACTAATTGATGAGTAAGCATCTAACCTGACTTTCAGCTTCCAGCTCAAGTGTTCAGCAATGAAAAATATCCTTGTGCTTGTTAGGAAAAGTGAAAAAAGAAAAGAACCTGTAAATCATTGAAAATGTGATAAGCATGGAAATTTACAGTGACAGAATAACTATATTTTATTGTTAACAGGGACTTTATTTTTACTTTTATGTAGCAAGTTCCTAAAATATCTGAATCACAATATCACATTTATACTCCATTAAAGTTCTGTCCTTATTTATAAGGGCAATAGCAAACAAACTATTGAACTGGAAGGAGTCTTGTCAATTATTTATATTAAATGAATCAGATGATGTTGTGTATCCCAGACTCTCAAGTGGAAAAACCAGTGACAAAAGTAGTTTATCACGTAACCTGTGGTGGAGGCCCTGTGTCCTCTCTTGGTTTCCAGAAAGGCTGAGACAAGGCAGAGAAGTTTTAACTTAAACAAGGCTAAATAGGGTTTGGCTGGTAGGCCTGGCTGTGGAGAGCTGGATGTAGCTAACAAGGATTTAGTGAAGGGGGAGCTCAAGAAGCCTTGCCTCATGCTAGCTAGGGAAGGGAGAACCATATGGGAATATGTGGAGTGTTACAGGTGATTGTGTCTTGCAGATGTTTTGTAGGGTAATAAACAAGCTTTGAATAAAGGACAGTACCTGACTGTGGCTTGGTTTCTGGTTCCATGTCATAAAGCCACTTCCTGCTTGCTGAAATTCTATGGAAACAGTAAATCCCAGGCCTGTTTGTACTGGCTATTAGTTGTGCTTGACACCTCCTTTTGAACACTGCAGCCTTTCTCTCCTCTCCAGGTGGAATGGATGGGATCTGCAGCCACACTTGCTCTCTGATACACAGGTGAATGTTTTTTCTGAGGTGCAGAGGGAATGAACCTCTGGCTGATTTTATGTGGGTCTATTTGCAGTAAAGAAAAGAGTGCAACCAGTGAGTGCAGCACTGATAATTGCCACACAGTAAAGATAATGAGAAATAACTATGATATAATATCATATCTATTATGTAATAAGAACACTAAAGTATTGAGTAATGATTCGTGTGTTATAAAATGTGGAAAGTTTTGTAAGAGTTTTGTATATTTGGAAAGTGGGTTTTGTTAGTGCAATTGTCAATACTAGAGTCTTGGATTTGTGTTATGCAGTATGTAAAACAAATAAGCAACAGGTTAAGTGCAAGATACTTCACCCTTCCCTGTGTACAGAGAACAGTAACACAGGTCAAATATTAGCCATCCCTTCAACTTCTCTCTTTTTCTAAATGCATGATATTTACATGTTTACTTTTCTTACCCTAAAGAGACATAGTATCTTTTTTCTTTCCCTCAAAAGGCTTTCTATTTGCATGAAGAACATATTCCTTGTGTACTGTAAAGAGGAATATCTGCTTCCCTCTGGTACCCAGGCTGACTCCCCATTGACTGCTTTCCAAACTAATATAAGAACTATTTATGTTTGCAACAAAAAGAAATCATGCTGGTTTGGAGGGTGGTTTTCTTGTTGACATTTTAGAAACTGTTCCAGGCTCTTCTTAATATTTAGACAAACAAATATGTTTGCTTTTGTGTGGTGCTGCTGTTGACATTTCCTAAGGGAATTGCTGAAGATGTTAACAACTTCCCAGCACAGGCATGCTGTAATGGAATAGTTCTTTGCTTGTGGCCCTGACACAAATTCTTTTTAACTGATGTTTTTGCTGAAAGTAATGTGATTGTGATAACTTATGTGAGTCAGGGTAAATGTGAATCAGTCCTGGCTATTTTGGGGAGCATAAATGTCCGCTAAACTCCTTAGTGTTTTTCTTCTTACAGATATAACAAGCAGAAGGTACCAATTTATTGTGTGCCTCAGAGCCTCTGTGCTGAACAAACATCTGCAGTGCAGAGCAGGAAGAAGGTCCATGAGGAGCATTGGTAATTGGTGAAGCCTGAAGGCCAGGGAAGCTTGCAGCTCTACCTGCAGAAATTGGTCAGTTTGGGGCTTGGCTAATTTTGGAGCCAGTAGCCATGAAAAACAATCACATAGTGGAACATGCCCTTGTACAGGTAGTGTGTGCCCCAACGGCACTGTAGGTTAGACACAGACTGATGTGTGTGAGTTGGACTTGTGCACTGCCATAACTTTAATATCTGGTCAGTGCAAAGACAATTCATTAGCAATTCACCCAGGGCTATCAACTTTGAGAATTTATATAACCTTTCGTGGGTGAAGGTTTTGAAGACTTTTTAAGCAGGTTGGGTTTTGTTCTGGAATCTCTGATTAAAAGTCTGAAGGTCTTATGTGCAGCCTGCCAGTTTAGCATGTGTCTATATTAAAAATGCCTGCATTGTTCCTACAAGAATCAGTTATATTTTACAGTCTTTTAGCAAGACTGTATCTTTTTCTGACTGGTCACACATTGCAACTATGAAACAGATTCTACTCAAAACCCATTGCTGTTTTAAAATCTTTTCAACTGAAAAACATTTCTGTCTCTGGAATTATCCTAACCTCAGTTATTATATTGTCTGCATTTTCAGTGAAATTCTAGAGAAACTCAGGCATGCAGCAGCATTTTGGCCATGTTTGTTCCATCCTGAGCCCTTCGGCTGAGGCTGTGAGAGAGGCAGTCTTTGTTGGTCTGTGGCTGTTCCCCTGCCTTGAAAAAGAACAAAAACTGTCAGGAAGAAAGATATTCATCCTAAGGGTAGACTCCAGTTACATTAAATAGAATAGCAGCCACTTGGAGATGGGACTGGAAGGCAGCCAAAAGGACACTGTGAAATTTTTCAATAGTCTGTCCCTATCCCTGTCTTCCAGTGATCAACAGAGAATGTAATTTCAACCTTCAAACTATTCACTGCAACCAAAGGGAACTGAGTGCTGTTCTGGCTCTATTTTAAAGAGCTTTGTAACCTAGATGAGGAGATACCCTTCTCTCAAATGTGCATGTTGTTCTACTATCGCAGTAAATCATTGCAGGTATTACTACTTATTGATTTAAGTAAATTGTCCTTTTGTGTGTCTTGTATGTGTTTCATAAGGAAAAAATTGACCTTGAACAGTGGATGTAACACATTTTCAATGGGTGTTTTGATTAGGGATTTCTCAAATGGCCCTTCCTGCTTGTGTCTTTAGCTGGAGGCAGTTGGCCAGGAATGGCCAAGTGAAGTCAGGTTTTGAGGTATCAGTGCCATGGCAAGATCAAATTACTTTCCTTGTAATGCCTGCAAAAGGGTTTAATTGTGCGCTGTACCTTTATGAAAATCTCTCCAGCTTATGTATGTAAAGGCAGATGGCCTGTGACTTCTAGCAATATTACAGCCTCATGAACCTCCAGCAGTTTCAGGAATGTATTTGCAGCATCATTTTTCTCTTCCTTGTGAGAAATCTCTATACCCCCATGCCACTATATGGGAGATGTAATCCACTGAGCCAGGTGGGCTCTCTCAGCTGAAGAAAGATCAGAAATAGCTGTCAGAATAGGTGTGCTGCCACTTGGTTTCAGGCACTGCTCTTCCTTTCCCATTGGAATCTCTACATGTCTCCCAAGGAAGAAGAGAAGCTGAGACCTCTTAATTTAAAACATTGCATTTTAGTGAAAGCAGGGATATGGGAATATAAGAAAAATAAAAAATTGCATTGTGTAGGTAAAAGTCTCATTCCTACTGTCAGATATTTGGGAACTTTCTAAAATTATGTATATTCTAATATTTGTACAGTGCAGTGTTTCTGTTTTCTTTCCTCCTGAAATGTAGAGTTGTATTTGTATACTGTTTAAAAAACCCAACACTCTTCTCCCTTTTTTTCTGCACATAATGGTAGTGAAATAGTTGCTTCAGTAGACAGGAAAGCAAAGAGGTGAGAGGAGACCTCTGCGAGTATGCTTTGGATATAAAGAAGTAGAGATGACATTTGGCTTCACAAAGACAATCTGTAGGATTCAGGAACTGGGAATCAGAGGTACAATAGGCACACACTCTCAGCTTCCCACAGAGCAGCCTGCTCTGTTTTGTGAGTAGATGTCAAAGTGCAGGGTAGGTTCTGTTCTGCCCAGAGCCCAGTAGTCTTGCCCAGGCCATGGGAGGGTGCCACAAAGTATGGCACTTTTTGTGAGATATATGGGGTGTTACACAGAAGTGGAGTGTTGTAAAGCACTCAGTGACCACAGCTGGTAATTATGAGGAGCAGCAGTTACCAGTGTGAGTAGTACATCAGCTTCAACAGGAACTACTTGGTGTGTTCAAGAGTAAAATAATGTCCTTCAGTTTTCTCATTAATGTAGGAAGAACACCTTTCTGCCATGTGGATTTACAGCATGTTCACAGCTAATGTGCTCTTCAGGATGGATAGTTTCACCCAATCAAAGTTTTAAATGTTTGGCAGACAGAAGAGAAAGAGCCACGTAATATCCACCTTTAAATTTGGTATTTACTAAACAGACCGAATCTATTGTATGGCTCAGATTTCTGTCTCTCACTGGGCTTGGGCAGAGCCTTTGGCTTTTAAAGACCATGATATATGAGGTGAAAATAATGACAGATGTTTTCTGTAATGTGGATGGCATGGCTTGCTTTCTTGGGAATCCTGGACTGAAAATGGGCACTGCTGTTATCCTGTCCTGGGCCTGTCCTGGGGGTTCTCTGGGAGAAGAGGGCTTTGTTCAGCCAGAACTGCATCTTGCACCTCAGTGTCACACAGACCTGCTGATTACTTCCTACTTGTCATGAAATGGCCATAAAATTGTCTATTATTATTCTTTCTGAACACAACTGGTTCATTATAAGTACTCTGCTTTCTTTTTTTTTTTCCTCATTGTGCTACAGTGAATAAATGAGGGCTGAGAAGAAAACTGAATGAGTAAAGAAAGGAAACAAAGAAAAGAGAGGTGAAAGGAGTGGGGAGTGAATGAAAATTAGGGACAGAGAAGTTAAATACAAATAAATATTTTGATGACTCTAGAAAAATGAATAGACTCAGGATTATTTATTAAGGAAAGACATAGGACAACAGAAATTGCAATTTTTAAAATATGAGGGAACATTCCAGTTGTCTTACATCATAGTAATAAGTTTTAGTTTTTTTCTAAGTATTTGAGTTTAGAAAATAAAATTGAAGCAAAAATAGAAAAGGGAAAACTGAATAGTGGACCACAGAATGAAGAAGGTGATCAGAAAAAGAAGCAAAGCAGAGAGAGAAGCAAAGCAGAGAGGGAAGAAAAGCAGAGAAGGAAGGTTGCCTAAATCCACTTTGCCCTAATGCATTTTGTGCTCTGAGTCATACTTAGGGCCCCAAACATTTCAAAGAATTTAAAAGGTGATTGTTTATGCCTACTGAAAATACGTGTATGATTTTTACACAAAAGAGTTAATTAACCTGTGGAGCTGATGTCACAAAGACAAAATTTCCAGGGAGTTCCAAAAGGCCACAGGATTTTGTGAAGACTGTGATGTTTTTTTCTAAGGATTACAGGAAAAATCCCTATTGCTCAAGGAAAGAAACTTCTGGCTGACAACATTCTGGAAGAAGCTGTCCTTGAGTTTTGCTCATGGGTGCTGGCTGCTTGTCAGTAATAGGACCCCTGTTCTCACAGTGGTTTTCTGCACTATTTTTTGTGGTGTTTTATTTCTTGTTATGTAATGGGGCTAAATCACACAACTCATGCTAGAAAGAAGTAGCCAGGAGTGATATACCATTTTAAAAACATTGTGATCTGCCAAGGTCACTTCTGAGGTCATGGCCAAGCAAAAAGGAGACTGCAGACATCATAGCTGCAGTTCTCCATCCACTTCCCATTTCTGCAGTGAAAGATAAGCTTGTTAGATGAAGGTCTAATGAGTCCATCAGCTGACATTTCATCTGCCATGGATGGACCACAATCAAAACATAATAATTCCTACTTCTGTGTGAGGTGTTTAAGTAGAACTGAACGAAAATTTATTCCCAAGATGAAGACGTGTATTGCTATTTTTGCCTCATTAGTTTAATTTTAGTTTTTCTTAGGTCATAAAGAGGGTGTGCCTTTTTATTTCAGCATAGAACTACTTCATTTAATAGAAGAGTTTTTGGGTTTTTTTTCTGATTATTTTTGTTTTGTTGTTAAGCAGTACTTAAATGTTTGCTTCATTGGGCTAATGAAAGGAGAGTTGAGGTTTTTGATGCTGAAGTGTTGCTTTATTACTGCTTCCTGCATAGCCATCTCCTCATCTGTTTGCTCTTAAACTTGCCAGTTCTTTTTAATGTGTTGCTTTTACATGTCACAATGAGGAGGAACAGGATTGTTCCAGTTTTCTTGATTTCTTTCATTAAAATTACTGACTTTAAGAGTTTAACTTTTGATATAGTAACAAAAAAAGAAAGTCTAGACTTTCAAGAATATTCCAAAGAGGCTATAAAACAGACTACATCAGATTACTGTTCACTTGAAATTATCATAGTGATAGAGACATGAAAAGAAATTTGCATATCTTTTCAATCAGGAAAAGAAAAAAGAAAAGATTGATATCATTATATCAAATGTGATGTTGAAGAGTTTTGCATTTATTTTCTTACAGTTCTTTCTGGCCTGCTGGGGTAGTGGAGGACAATAAGACATAATGGACTCACTTCTTCCTCTAGGTTCTGATTTCCATCTGGAGGAAGGATACTCAATTTGAGCTGGTTATTTCATGGTTGCAAACCAAGATTGCTTGAGAGTATGATTTACAGCTAAGAACCATAATGGCATTAAATTTAAGCAGTCAGAAAAATAATGGATTAAATATAAAGATAATGTCACATTGGAAGAGCTAATTCCTGATGCAATGTTGAGTCTTAAATTCACTTTGTAACAAAAAAAAAAGTAACACAGAATAAAAGGAGAAAGCAACCACTACATTTTCCCCTGTGAGCAAGCTAGCAGAGAATTTTCACATCCTTCCTCCCATTTTATGCCTGAACTTAAAATAGTCACATCAAAATGTAGAAGTAATCAAGTATTCCATATACAAGATGAAATTCATATATCTGATTTTTTTTCTGACAGACATATGTGTTTAGTAGTCTTCTTTCCATATATGTTTAGCAGTGTAGAGCAATTCCCTGGAAGGTACAGGAAAGAATGTGAAAATTGAATTGATAAAGTGAAGAAAATTCAAAGAAGGAATATGAAAAGGATGGATTGACAAGCTATGGAGGTAATTTGGGTCCATGAGAATATGGTAATGCTTCCCAGTGTCTATACCCTAAGGATAACAAATATATCTTTATTCCTGTTTCAGGTCCCCACTTCCCTTCTCATGCATTGCTCAGTGAGTTAACAGTGGGTTTTCTGGTCATGAGATTAGACCCTTATCTGTAAGTTACATAAGTTAATGCCAAGTCTCAGCTCTGAATAGTTTTGGGTAACACAGGAGGGGGAACTTCATTGTAGGTGAAAGTGTAGGTGAAAGTTCATTTAAATATTGTTTATAATAGGAATAACTTCAGAAAAAAAGAGCCTTATTCCCAGAGGAAATTACTGCAGCATCTAGTTTGATAAGGAAGCTTTTAATTTTCCTGCATTGGAGGTCATCTTACAAAATTGCCAAGAATTTTGCTGCTGATGTTAGCAGAAGCAAGTTCAATGCCTGGCTGATTTCTTTGTTAATTGATGTTACTGCTCAGAATTATCTCCTTATTGTAACTTGACTTCATTCTTTCTCTTTTGCTTTTTATGACAATTTATGATAGCAAAAAGGCTTAGAAAGGTTTATTAAACCTGTCCCTCTGCCACTTTAAAACTGTTAGCCATGTTCCATCTTTATAATGATTGCTTAAATACCCCTTTCTGTCATACTTATGTCTAACACTTCCTTTCTGGATGGACCAATAAAATAGTTCTGAGGGAATGTACAAACATATTAGGGGAAGGTTTTTTTCTCCTCAATATCTCCAAGAAGCCAGTCCCACTTCTGGAGCAGGAACACCCTGATAATATATCACAGGCTTGTTATATCAATTACTGTACAATATATCACAAGCTACTAAGGTCTTGTTTTACAAAAAGGCTACCAGTTGTAATGGCACACTGAGGATATTTAATAGCACTCATGCAGAACCCACTTTGTCACCACTTTATAGTATGTGAGATTACAGCTCAATAAATATTCTGGGCCAGCCTAGATAAACTGAACATTAAATATGAAATTTTAAATAGTTCTTTGGTTTCTTGCCAGAAGTATTGAACACATACTATGCATTTACAACTCCTGCATGATTAGGATTTGAGTTTTGTTACTTAAACAAATATTGTGTTGCAACATTAATTGTGAGCCAACTTCAAATAATTTTAGTATAATTATTACCTTTGCAGAGTCAGGTTTTAAAACACGGAAAACATGTGATCATTTATTGCTCATGGAATAGGATTAGAATCATTATTAGAATCACTGGAATATGGTACAAACTTAGCATTCTGACTTCAAAAGGAATTGCATGTTTAGGCAATTCTACATTTACTTAAAGCCAAGCTAAGCTGATTCCACATGACAGTGGTTTTAATGAGGCTCAATAAACAGTACAGTTTGTAACCTCAGGCCAACTGCTGAGCAGAAGCCAAGAGCAGTGCTACAGCTTTAGTGAACCCATTACTGTGAAAGATGCTGGATCCTGGAGCAGCCTGAGTCACTCATTGCACAAGAGATGAAGCTCCAATAAATAAAAATGAATATCTAAGGTGACGGGTGACAACTTCATGCAATAGTGATTTTCTCTGATTTGACAGTGCCTTGATAAAGTCTTAAGGCATGTGGCTTACTAGCAAGCATTTAAATTTTTAGCTATTGAATCTTCTGTTTTACTTGCAGACATTAGCATTTGAGGCTTGTTGTTTCCTATAGGTATTAAAAATTGGCTTTGCTTATGTATTGGGCCTAATTCTCAGAGCTACTCAAGACCTAGAACAGCTCCTATAAACTGTTAGGGTAGTCAATAATGCTGAAATGCATATGTTTTCTTTGCCAATTTATGATTATTTTTACTAAATTCTTTTAAAGATTATGTATTTCCTGCCCTTAGGGCTGATCTTAGATCATGTTCCCCCACCAGCATATTCACTGACCTGGAGCCCCATGAGAGTCCTCTAGAAGAGTCTGAATTCCCTGGGAACAAGGTGAGGAAATGGTGGTTAAAAAACCATGAGAGGCAACTTAACTCCCCTTTTAAGGTGCTATGGCTCTCCTAGTCTTTATGAAAATATTCCTACAGGGTATCTGGAAATACAGTATAAATGGATTTAGGAGCTAAAAAGAATAGAGCAGCAGAACTGAGATATTTAGCCTTGAAGTGAACAGGGAGGCTGAACCAACTCTGTGGATGGTTTATGCACCAAAGGCATAGACCAAAATAAACAGAAGAGTTGGCAGCATGGGTTAAAAGAGTTGGTCTTGTACAAGAAAAAAGGCAGAAATTCGTTTACATTGGTGGGAATAGTATAGTATATAGTGGGTAATGCTTGGACTTGATGATCTTAAATCTCTTTTCCAACCTAAATGATTCTGTGATTCTACATAATATGCTGGACTATTTATTCATATTTCCCTGAGGTAATCTTATCAAAACCCTTTAAATCTAAGCAATTAATCATGTTTGCCAAAGCTGTGATTCTTATGTAAGTTTTACCTGTCATCTTTGCAAAGTTGCTGAATCACAGTTTAAGTGGTTAATGCTGAAATACAAGCTGATAACAGGTTTGCCATTTACGCTTTTGATCTTCAACCTAGTAAGACAGCAGAAAAAGATGTTAAGATAACACAGTGCTTGTGCAAAAAGATTCTGCAATCAGATTCTGTTCCCTGTTTAGTGCAGCTAAATTACCAAATGGCAACAACAAAGACCAAGTTGTCATCTGCTGACATTTAATTCAGTGGGAAACAGGAAAAATGCAATGTTAGAAAGTAATATCAGAAACACTAGGGATTTGCAGAGGATATAAAGAGACAGATAAACACAACAAAAATCAATATGGTTAGTGTCCTCAGCTCTATCTCCACTTCCCAAAATGATATAGTTTCTATTTACAGTTGGGAATTATGTCCTCAAATACTGGTGACATTGCAAGAAATGTTCTGTGGAATGGTCAACATCATCACACAGACCATAAAGGGACAAATCACAGTTTTTTAATCAATGGAGGAGGGGAAATGAATGTTACTAATATACTATTTTCTCTTAGAAATGGTACAATGCAGACTGATACGTGTGAGCCAAGTCACGAAATGCAAAGCAAACTTTGAATGTGTAGATCAAACACTTGGAGTTCCAGGCAGTAGGAGCCATAATCTGAGATTAAACAAGAGTTGCTAGTTTGGTTTTGCAAGCAGATTGACAATTGGCATTTGAAATTGTTTTATAAGTGGCTATCTTTCATGGTTCTTCATAGAAATATAGTGTTTCCTTCCAAAGGAGGCTGTCAGGAAAATAGTTTTGTGTATATTTATAGTGTAATTGCCTATTCAGTGTCCCTGCCAGGTTAAAATCCACATATGGAAGAAAATGGTCATGGTCATCTTCCTAGTCTGTGGTAAACCAGAGGCTTTATAGGCCTAAAACTGTAACAACAACAAAAAAAAGGGTAGTAACTGACCCTAACATTATTCAGGACTAATGTTAGATCTGAACTTTAAATGATCTTGTATTCTAAAGAAATTGGCACCTAATGCCTTTTCCAGTGTTGATATTCCTTCACTCAGAATAAGTGATTACTGACCCGGAAAAAAGAAATGGGGCATGTGTGCAGAACTCCAGAATTTCAGTGGCTCCACATTACAAGTTGCTGGCTTATTTACTGAGTCACAATTTATTGGTGTTCTCTATCTCTGTAAAAGTTCAAAAGCACAAAAAGCTAAAATGGACTATAAATACAGAATCTGATCCCTTCTGATGCATATCTGTAGGTTCTGTGGCCAGTTTTCCTGGGGGTGCCCTATGGGGAGTCAAGGATCACTCCAACATTTTTTGTTGTACCTTGTGATGTATTCCTGCCACTGTGATAATCAATCAAGAGATGAAGTAATTTGGTTTTGTGTGGAAATTGATGAGGCACATATAATAGTCCATGCCAGGCCTCAGACATTTTCCTGTAGTGAAAGGGGGGCTCTCCCTAGTTTCCATTAGAATCCCCTATGTTTGTGGTGCCTGGGACAGATTTTGAGTGGATGTGGAAATTGTGCTGGTGGAGGTCTCATCACATTGCACATATGATCATGGCCACCCATGCCTGAAGTCCCCTACCCACAGCCAAATGGGGGTGGGGGGTAAGCTACCCTTGAAACACCCTTCACTGTGCTAACAAGGCCATGCAGGAGGATGTCTCAGTAAACCCTCTAGGGTGGATTGATGGTACCAGAAATGGAGGGTAAGGAGGTGTGGTTGTTGATAGCTTTATATATTTATTTTCCATTGCCTTGAGAGTCTCAAGTTCACTTCTGTGCACTTCAGTTATTAAAAATTACATTTCAAGTTCCTAACTGCAGGCAAGTTTTTGAATGAGTGATGTAATTCTCATGATCAAAGCATGAGCTTTATTTTTTCAAAATTATATACAAGCATCAGTGAATTGTTCCAGTGTCTGTAGAGGCTTCTCTCTCATTCTGAATATCAGAGAAATAATTGTCTTTCTTTTTTTCTTCTCCAATGAGATTTGCTGTTTGGTTGATATTTCTTTTAGAAGGAAGTTCAGATTTGAAAGCCCGGGGACAATGATAATCTGGAAAAAGATATTTTTATCAGTCTCTGTGAACTTTACTGTTCTGGGTAGAAGGACTTCTTTTGGCCTAAGCAGCTATCCCAGACTGCTACAAACTGGTAACTGAGTGAAAAAATAATAGTCTTTTGTTAAATTGTCACTTGAGTAATTATTGTTGTACAGCCACTGTTCTGCTGCTGTTGTGATTTTTTTCTCAAATAAGAAGTTTTATTTATTTAGATCCTGATTTTTATACACAACAAATGAGAGACAGCTCTCACTGCTAGGTAAAGGCAGAACTTCAGAATGAAGTCAGATATTTTGAAATATTTTTAACTCTAGTGGTTCCTTTTTAACCAGAGAGTAGAAGACGCTCACAAGGAAGATTAGACTGCAACAGACCTAACACTCAAGCCAGCAAGGATAAGGCCAGAAATGTTAGTGAAAGTCAATGCTGTTACAAAGAAGGATAGCTTCGATTCAAGAATCTTCTCTGAAGGATTTTTTCCCTTAGTGTAAGATTACTTTTAGGGACCCTTTTAGCCTTAGGCCTTTTTTGGCCTGTTTTATACTTGTACAGTAATAGCTTCATCAGTGAGTCTGATCATCAATTGTTAATTAAATTTCTAATTATTTCTAATAAGAATATAAAAAAGAAAAATGTCATATTAAAACCTCCTGTCATATTTTATTAAAGAAGCTGACCCTCTAATTTTCATGTTTCTGCAAGGACTGTAAAAATGTTGCTTTAAATTAGATTGCAGCTTATTGATGAACTGCTAAGTACAGTAACCATTCCATCCTTTCTGTTTGAATGCCAAAATCTTGAGCTATACCACCACAATATCCTGATGAGCGTTTCTACCACAGCTAAAGCAAAGCCTTTAGCACTGGTACTTGCTCTGAGGCAGTCTGGATTTAGAATCCCTTACACCTGAAAATTTGTAGCTAAGTCAGTACAAGATCGATGAGCTGAAATGCTTATGTACAATATTCCACACACAAATGTGCAGTTTTGGTGCTGTGTTTGCTCTGTGATGGCAGAGACTGTGCTGGGAGCCTCACAGTCCGTGTGGGGCTCGTGTCCCACACTGCAGAGTCACAGCAGCAGCTGATGTGCTGCCTCTGCAGAAGGAAAAAGGGCTTTTTACCCTCCCTTGATGAGCCAGCCCCTGCAAGGAGAGGACAAGGAGCCAGTGCTGGGGGCTGGAGGCATTGCTAGCACAGGCAGCCCATGGCTCTGAGCAAAGCAGTTTGTCAGAGCCTTGCAGAGCTTCACCTGAGGAGTGCTGTAAGAGACAATGTTCCACAAAACTTTGAAATAAAGAACAGAGAACAAGCATGGTGATTATTCCCTTCCTCTTCCCATTTCTCTTGAATGTGAGTTGGCTGCCAGCCAGAAGATCTGAAGGATAAGGAAAGAAGAGAATAACACAAAATAGTGTAACAGATACCATCTTCTATCCTGAAATGTGTAGAACCAGACAATCCTCTGAGGTGATTCAATGAAGAGTTGAATTCATTTATAAGGGGAACCAGGGTTTTTGATACTTGTATTTGATTTTTTAAAATGAATGTGTAGTCTTCATCTGAGTGCTGGCTGCTGGGAGGCAGCAGAGAAGCAGGAGCAGCACAGCTGGAGGAGGTGGCATTTGGTGTATGGGGCATTTGCTGCTGCTCACTTCTCCACTGCAAATCTACAAAGCAGTTGGTTGTACTGAAAAAAGGAGGGCAGGGATGCTCAGCCTCCAACATCAAGAGTGGCACTGAAAATGGCATTGAAATGACATTAGCATTACCTGAAGGCAAGGAGATGAACAGTGACATTAAAACAATGAACAGAAATAAAAGAATTTTGTGGCTGAGGGTCATAGTTAGAGGCCTAGATGTGTGTCCATTGAATGGAAGGTGGAAGGGGAAGAGGTAGGGCTGGAGACAGAGCTGACCCTGCTAAACCCAGAAGGAAGGGCAGTTAAAGCAGAGGTAATTTCATATCACAGAAGTGGTATGAATTGTGTGGCAGGTTCACAGTCACAGTGCCAGCTTTGTTGCCACTGTCTCCCAGTGGTCAGAGGCACAGTGAATACCTGCTCCCTTCTCCTACCCCAGCCAAACACCAGCATCCTCTGAATCAGCAAAATCTCAAGCTGCCTCATTGCTGTGTGGCATTGCACAAATGGGCTCAGGGAAAAAAGCAAAACCAACTAGTTAGGTGAAACAGTGTCACTAATAGCTATAAATTATTGGCCATCAGGTGTCCTGAGCAATTCTGAATCAGGTACCTGCACTGGCTCCTGTTATTAAAATCATGTTACAAATGCAGACTTGGATTTTGGAAGTTAAAAACAAGCAGTGATACAGGAGCAGCTGTGGCTGCAGAAGGAAACATAAGTAGTTTCATGGCTACATATGGTCTATGTTTTCAATGGTGTCTGTTGGTAATAGGAAGGTAAAAAGAGTTTGGGAAGTTGAAGACAGTGCAGCAGAGCTTAGTGTCTCAAAACCTTGCCTTTTCCAGAGGATATAGCAGATGTTGATAAGGTGGTTACACATGAATATGTTACTTGTAGCTATTCCATGGATATATGAAAGACAGAACTCTTCTTGGAACAGGCTCCTTTTGCTGTTGTTTTGCTGGGTTTTTGGTTTTCCCAGCAGTAACCTAAAAATGGTTTGAACTGCTGTGGTTCGATACAGAGTCCCTGTTCAGGTACATGGTAATAAAATTTGAGTAGAAGCTCTGCCTGTGTTCTGCCAGGAAGGTGTTAAAGTGCTTAATGACTGTCTTTGCACATGGCTAATTTGGGCTGGTATTTTTAGTTGCACTCCCAGTAGGAATGGCAGAGTTTTTGACAGCTTCTCACAGACAGCTTTGATAGCTGACTCCTGTGGGGAGCGGCTACCATGGAGTTACAGTAGCCATCCCACCAAGGTTAATGTCTGCTTCACTCTGATAAACCAAGTTTCCAATTAAAAAAAATTCAGAAACAAAACAACCTCCTAAAACTTCACATTCTGCTCTTTCCACTGAGATACTGATGGTTTTTCCCCTCTAGAAGTTCAGGGAAAGGGATTCTGGATGTGTGTTAAAGCTTTATTAATAGAACCAGATTAACCTGCAAGTTCTTGATGGGGGTTTATCATGTTAATTGCATGTGAGGATTATGGCATTTTTCTTCTTTTGTTTTTATAACAATACATTAAGAAATGAGAGAGAAGAACTTTACAGAGTTTGTAATAGACTATGCAATGGACTTTATGAAAATCTGCAGAGATGCTCAACCAAGAGTTCTTCAGATAAATTATAAAAGCAAGGGAAAACTTAAAAAGGATGTGGGGGTTTTATTTATTTAATTTTCTAGTTCTTTTTATTTGCTAAAACAGCATATTTAAATATGTCACAGATGAAATAGTTCGGCAGACTAATAATGATACAAATAATCTCAGCTAAAAACTAATTTGTGACACTAAAAATCATAACTATAACTAGATTCTTTTGGTTTCTCTAATATTCCTTATCAGAACTACTGTTCCACAAAGGGCTGTGAAATAGTCTTGTTGAGCATGCAAGGTTCCTCATGAGCAGAAACTCCAAATGAGTTTCTAAAGTCTGACTTTGATCTTTTACTAGTATTTGAGATTTGGTGGGCCAGAGCCTTTGGGATTAGTGCTCTCAGGAGGCCTGGAGAGTGCTTGGCTCGTGTGCTGGAGAGAGAGGGACTGCTCTGATGTATTAGTAGTGGATTGCAACTGACATGCAGAGTAGATGCCTGGATTGTTTTGAAAAGTAGATTTTTAAGAATTTTTTTTAGTGTTGGTTTTGATTTTCAAGCCCAGTTTTTAACCACGATTTAGGGAGTAGCTTTTGCTGTTACTGAGACTTCTTGGTAATTGCATTTTTTGCGTGGTAGTGTTTAGGGAACAAAAATATCCCAAAAACTTCATACTATATGGATTGTTCTCCAGTAGTCTTTGTCTGGAGACAAAATTATTAAAAAAAAATGTATACTACATCTCTGCTGGATGCTGAAGTTTTCATATTATCCTGTTTTCAGAGTCTACTGCCTCTCCTGGCTTTCATTTCCAAAACATGCCAGCACTGGAAGTCAGATGGGGGTACAAAGTAGTGGCAGCAATAAATAGGGCGTTCTGTGGGCTGTGGAGAGGCACAGTGCAGGAAAAGCAGCAGCTGAAAGGGGACAGATCTGAGAAAGTTGAACTATCTGTGTGAAGACCTGGTAGGTCCTGAATTTCTGCACACTGCTTTTCACTGTTCTTTAACTAAAAATACTTTCTGGAACGGAGAGTGCAGGCACCTTGCTTTGGACTCTCCTAAGTCCCACTGTGTTCAGTGCATCTTTCTGTTGATGAAAGCAGAGCAGGTACCCCTCGTTGAACAATTGAGGCTCTTTTGTGCAGGAGAATACAGAAACGCCCTAAATGTCGGCTGAATGTGCTGGGCAGAATGCTCAGATAGTGTTAGCAGAGGTTGTTTTTTCTCGGGGCACACAGGAGGTAAGAGGAGGGGGGCAGAGAAGAGGACTCTTCTGGGGGCTGTGTGACCTAGATGGGTGGCTCCTAAGACCAATGGATCTCCATTCATCTCCCTAAAACACTAGGAATACTTCAACTAAACGTTTCCACCTAACCTCAATCGATTTCTACTCCACAAAGAAAATTTTCCTTCAAAAAGGCGGCCTCTTAACTGCTGCTGTCAGCTCACAATGACTACTTCTGACCTAGCTAGAACACTGAATATTACATTTCTTGGGGCAGGAGTGAGTCTGGATGAGTTGTTAACCAATTGTAATTTTATGGCATACAACAAGAAAGTTTATGTGATTTATGTGGTCTTGCCCTTGGTAGCATTATGGGACTGTTTATCACCTCCTATATTCTCCATACAAAAATTTCCATAAAAGTAAATGAACAATTGAACATACAAACTCTTTTAAAGAAATTTTGTTGCCTGGGGATAATCTAAAAAAACCCCACAAAATGTCCTCAGTATAAGCCTGGTATTCACATTGGGGTTTGCTGTCATTGTACCTAAAGGACAATTGTGTTGCCACTGTGGATAATGAGAGTCACCAGGCTTGGGGACTAACACCTTTCTAATTTCTTTTCCTTGCCTCAAGTACAGGCAGAAGTTTAATTTCTCTTGCTGTCTGGAAATTTAATCTTTTTAAGGTTTTGTTCATCTAAGCTCTGTTTAGAGCTGTTGAATCCTTTGCATTTGTTTTCAAGACTGGGAAGTAATTTTCCTCCAAGTATTTTCCATATATAATCGTTTAAATTCAGTGACAATCCACCTTTCATCCTTTCCTTATGAGTTGAGTAGATTGAACTCTTTTAATTTAGCACTGTGGGGCTTATTTTTCAACTGTAGGGTTACTTTTGTTCTCCTTCAAAGTTTTCAGGAAGTAAGTAGATATAATAAATTTTATCATCGGAAATGTCATTTTAATCTGGTAGTGTTTTAATTCAATCACATATGAACAGAGAAAGATTAAACTATTTTTACCCTAGCCCCAGACTCAGGTTTTATGAGAAGGCAGGCACAGCTTTAGATAACCAACCCTGTCTTTGAGCTGTCTCCTTCCAAGTCAAAATCTTTCAACCTTACTTGGGAACACATTATCTTGGAGAACAAAAAAAGAACATTAAAGTGTCAAAACTTTTCCCAAAAAATCTTGTTGACTGGCATTAATTAGTTTTCTTGCATCTAATTATTGGTAATCACTACAACAAGAACAGTGAAAAAAACCTTAGAGGTCTTGAATTTTTCTGTGAGTGGTAAGGGTATGTTTAGGTAGCAGTAAATTCTCCTCATTTTAATGAGGAGAAAAGATTTTAAACTAGCTTTTGAATCTAAATATCAACATTTACTGTTAAATTTAAATGTGTGTAGGAGAGGAGAGGATGGCCTTTTACCAAAGCAATGTTTTGTGTTGCTACATTGTTCATTGGAGCAAAACACTGCTTGGGGCCTGATTTGATATGCACATTTCTTTATTAGAATTACAAAAAAAAAAAAAAAGTCAGTGACTTTCACAGAATTGCCCAGTAAAATCTGCTATAAGCAAGAAAGCAGGCTTTCTTGATGCACTTGATGCCATTCAGAGATATGTGTTCCCAGATTTATTTGCAGGGTGGTTCTTGGGCACACATTGTGCCACGTGGATTGAGAGCTGTCTCGCAGGCTGTCAGCAGAAAAGGCTGATCATCTCTGCAGGGAGCTGGTGCCAAGCTGGGCACTGCAGGGCTATTAATTCCAAACTCTTCCACCATCTGCTTTCAGGAAATAGAGAGGGGAACGTCACTGACCTTCGGGGTGTTTTTGCCTTTGGCTATTAAACAGTCTTCGATAGTACTGAGCCCTGGCTCTGGGCTCTGCCTGCAGTCCCTTCCTCTCACTCCAGTTCCTACAGTGGGCTTCAAGGTGTCCAACACACTGGAAACTTCTAAACACATTTTTTTCTGAGTATTGTAAGACTAGATAGAAAATCATGGGAATAGTAAATCAGCCTTTTATGTCCAGTGAGTAAGGATTCAAAACCAAACCAAGGAATGCATCTGGATATTTCTTTAGAAGTGTGAGCACATGTCCCAGCTGCACAGGCACTCCTGCAGCCTGGGGTGGTGTTGCTTCCTTTGCTGTGGTGCTGTGTCTTGCTCTTGTTGTGCAGTGTAGATCTGCCCTAGCTACGAAATCCCAAGGAGATATAAAATGGTGAGGAACCAATCTGCTTGTGCACAAACTCAGGACTCATTCCCCATGTGTGGCACTGAGCTGGAGCAGGTGTCCTGCTCACTTTGTGTCCCCAGGAGAGGTGACAGTCTCTGCTAGCTCCAGCATCTGATACTGTTTCATCAGGGTCTGGTTCCTGAGGAAGACTGGGGGGATACCTAAAGCACTGGCACAAGAAACTATGTGGGATGATGCTTAAACTGAATATTGGGAGCACCAGGAACTCCAGGGCTTGTAGTTCTGTGAGAGGCTTTTTATACCCCTCAAATCCTTCCTAGAGGGCTGGTCTGCTTTGAGATGTGGGTGGACAACCCCTTCTGCCTTCTGCCTGCATTGCCCAGCCATGCAAAAGAATTGTGGTGAAAATAAAGTAGCTGCATTCCACAAACCTGAATGTCCTTCCAGCTGGGTGAGAGGATGAAGCTTGGTGTTACAACAGTGGTGTCTCAATGGCCTTTTATTATCAGACAGAAAAGACTGTCAGCATGGGGAATGAAATGCATTTGAGACTCATGCACATCTGCACTGGCCTCTCGCACATCTGCACTGGCCTCTTGCACTTACAGGATTTATTTTTGACTTATTCCATTGTGCTTGGAGTGCTTAAAGTGTCATTTGCAAAATTAATCCTTGAAATGGAGGAAGAATACTCATTGCATTTGCAAAAATTGAGTGGGGACTAAAATCCTCACTCAGCAGAGATTGCAGATGTCACATTGTGCTAAGAAAATTGGCAAAAATGTTTAGTGGTTTTAGTCTAATTTTAAAACCACATAAAATTAATGGTCAATAGACATCCATAACCTTTGAATATTTGAAAACAAGAGAAGCTTTGAATTCGCTATGATCAATTTCAATATTAACATAGTTTTTAAGATAAATATTGTAAAGGATATTTTATGAACTTTTAAATTCTGCTTTGTTCTTTTAAATGAGAGCTTAGGAACAGACACATTTGCATATTAGTTTGGTAACATTTCCACTTGAGAAGCAGAAGAAAAAATATCTGTTTGTATTTGAACTAGATTTTGATGAAAAGTTTCAAAATGCCAAAAAATGTGGGGTTTTTTCTTTTTTTCATAAAAAAAAGGTATTTTAGTGACATTCTAACCATTCTTTCAGTCTGTGACTTTTTTTTCTGAAAAGCATATTTTTTTTCATTCTCAGCTAATGAAAATTTGAGATTGATGGTTTAGGGAACTATTCTGTGGAGCTATTTTTTTTTTTTTCACTGTTGGCTAAATAAGTTTAAAAGTTAAAACCAAACACCTTTCTGAATGATTTATAACTTTGTCACCTTACGTATTTATTTCCTTTTTTTTTAAGTCAGAGTTTTATTATGTCAGGTGGTGTTCAGCATCCAAATAGTGACTCTCCCACTGTAAAGCTTCTATTCAAAACTGGAAACATATTGTTAATAAAATTGTGTCTGCTAGAGCCTGCCATTAAATGATGTGCTGGAAACAGTTCAATATTTGTTCTACAATAATATTAGGGAGGGGAAGTAGTAATACAGTGTTCTTTTCTAGGAGCTGAGCAAGTTATTAGACTAAAGGTCTTTGTGAGAAACATTAGTTTAATGTTGAGTTTTTCTGTGGTCTTTTGCCAGAAGCATTATGAATAGCAAAGAAGCTGCTGCATCAGTCCTTTCACTAGTCTGTTCTGGAAGAAAATGTGCTTTCATCACACGTTTACAAGTCTGAGATGAAAATACTCTTAAAAGGAACAGTCTTTAAGTCTTCTTTGACCAGTTTTCTCCTCAGAAGGGTGTAAATGCGTGCAAATAAAATTATTGCAGCAGCCTACAAGTTTCTGATTCTCCTGCCTTCTCCCAGAGGCAGAACTGCAGGGGCTGCGGCATCTGCTGCTGCTCTGCAGAAGGACAGAGCTAATCATTATATTGGCATTCAATCTCTCCCCTGTGTAATTCTTGTCCCTTCCCCTCTTTCCATATTCCTTCTGTAAATATTAATGTGTTGTCTTGCTTGAATTTTAAGACTGATCTTTCTCCCCTAAGACAAATTTTCTGTAATTATTTATGCTATTACCTATTTCTGAAAGATTTTCTTAAAAGCAATAAACTCAGTTTGGAGATATAAAAAAAACACTTTTCCTTCCTTGACAGTGAAGATGAAGGAAGGCTAGAAATGTTTGTTTATTGAAACATTCAAACTTATTTAGAATTCACACAGCAATTCCTGTCTGTTTAGACAGCAATTCCTGTCTGTTTAGACAAATATTTGTTTCTCCTGTGAAGGTGGTTCCCAGTGCAATATGATAGACTGGGTACTCATGCCAGTCTTTCTTCATCAGTGATTTAAAAAGCAACAAAAGTTAATATTTTGTACTAGATAATCTTGCAAATAAGAAAGAACCTAGAAAATATATGGAAACTTTCAATGTTTTTGTACCCTTCTCATGAACAATTTCAGAGAGTTGGGGATTGTCACTTCTCTCCTTTCATCCCTCAGAACAGGCAAAAGATTTCCACCCCACACATCTCCCTGTGGTGCACTGAGAAGCCAGAGAGTCCAATGGCAGCAGCAGAACTCATGCCTTGATTTAGGTATTAGTTTCTTCCCTCCCTACTCTACCCTGCCACAGAGCAAAGCAGGGATCCTTTTCCCAGCTTCTCTTCTGCTCTTTTTTCTCCCTCTTCTTAAGGTTGTAGAGCTGTGTGTGCAAAATCTACTGATGTTTTAGTATTTATTTATCTTATTTCAGCCTTTCTGAGCTGTCTGGAAGGAAGTAATGTAAGAACAACACTTGGATCCTTAGTTAAGTTACTGCTAATTTGGAGGAGATGCAGCACTGCTGTAATTCTTACCAGGGAATCTCAGACTTATCCTTCTCTCAACAGGCACATGTCTACCTATGCCTATAATAATGTATGAACCTTAGGAGAGATTATTCCATAATCATACTAAGTATTTCTGTTTTCTTTTGTTTCCACAGTGCCCTTTATGGTTGTAGATTACATTAGCTGTGTTTCTCTGTGTTTCTGGGTTTGAGTTTGTTTTGGTGTTGTTTTTTTTTTCCCTGTGTTATACGAAAACTCTCTAAGCTGTTATTAGTACAGCACTGTTTTCTGAGTGAAGAAATAAATACCACTTGACAGTTGGCAACTGCTGTTAGACAGAAGAGGCCACTGCTGCAGTAACGTGTGGTGGCAGACAGAGAGACGCTGACAGAGCGTGCCCGACCTTCGCACGCCGAGGGCTGGTCCAGCTGTTGTGGCTCTGTCTGTCTGTGGTGGCTCGAGTCGAGCAACAGCAACCTGAGTGTGAAACCCTTGTGCTCAGCAGGCTCATATATCTTCTGCCTTTGTGGTGTTTAGATGGTTGATAGGGAAGACAAAGAAGGGCCTGTTTGCAGAGGAAGGGGGTTAGAGACAAACTGGTTTCCAGTCCATTCTGCATGTGAATGGTGCAACATTGCAGCAACAATAGCACAGATGGGAGATTTGTTGGTTTTTAGCTATGTTACATTGGTTTCCCATTTGTTTGTTATGTTGAATGTAAGCTGCAGGCTTCTGTGTCCACATGAGCCCTTGGAATGCATGTAGCAAGAAAATGTACGTTAGGTAGGGGCTTGTTTATAGCAAGAGGCTTTTAGAGTATTTTTAGCCTGGAGAAACTTACCTCCATGCACTGATTATATATTTGCTTGAATCTTTTCATTATTAGCCTTAATAGGATCATCCCTGTTTGGGATGATGACAGTCATAACCTTAGTAACTCCTTCCAATTTACATTGCTGCTGTGAGCAGTTTTCTTTTGTGCTGTGGAATAAATCTTGTAGATCAAGTGCATTGGAAATTCAGTACAAAACAGTTATTTCATGTTTCTTCCATCTATTGTGCTTCTCAAACCTGTAACTACACGGGAAGAATGTGGAAAGTAAAAATTACAGGTCCTATAAGTCCTGGAGAAACCATTAGCAAAATATCACTGCATGGGAAACATGCATGGATATTTCTGAAACTACTACTGCTGTGGCTACTTCTCATCAGGGGAAGTTCTTTTTTTTCTCAAGAGTCCAATACAAGAAAAGAATACATGCAAACTTGAAATGAGTGGTGGATAGAAATCTACTCCAAATACATTTGCAACTAGATCTCCTACTTGTTTGGACTAGTTGGATTTCTCTGATGTGCAAGACAAGGTGCCAAGCAATACTTTGCTCTAGAAGCCAGCTGCTGAACTTTCACTGCTGGGCTTGGGTTTCTTTTTTTTCCCCACTTCTTGTCACTGCTTCTTTATGTTGGCTAAGGACACTTTGTCCAGCTTTTATCCATGAATTCTCAGATTTGGGTTAAGTCTAACAGCTTTATATCCCTTCGTAATTAATCTGTTTCTGTGCACTGTGTCACATGGTAGGCAGTGACAGAAGGCTGTAACCAGCAAGAATCTGGTTTGGATTTTTTTCTCTTGGGAAAACCCTTGAACACAAAATGCTTGTAAGAGGCACACGGTAACCAGCTCAGCACAGCCTTGCAGTTCTTTGGGATTTATTGGTTGGATGTCCATCTAAAATATGGGCTTTTGTAGGGGTAGCCTTGCTGCATGAGTACAATAAAATGCCTGAAATCACCAGAGTCAGAGAAATGAGAGAGGAGGGCAGCAGCTGATGTTAGTTTCATCTACCTCAATCTGACAGATTCATGTAGCACAGACATATGGTCTGGATATAGATCTCAAGATGCAAGAGTCTACATCCACTGTTCAGTGGTGAAATACGAAAATACAGCCTGCATTTCTAGAGCTTCGCTCCTAAGTGTTGCCTGGGCCACATGGAAGTTGTCAGAACAGCTACAGCCTTTTAACTAAAAGCCCCAGAAGGAAGGTCTATATATGTTTGTTTCTAATTTAATGTGGTCTAAAAGGAGACCAAGAGTCTGCCACAGTGCATGCAAATAAAGAGGTGCTTATGTTGATGCCCAGCCACACAAGTGCCACGCTGACACAAAACTATGATTTCCAAGGTGAACTTTCTGAACAATGACAAGTTCATTTTGCCATGTGTTTCTGCTGTGTGCTGGAACAGATCCAAACCCCTCATATCAACATCACAAATGAAACTGTGTGAAAGTGTCTGTTTTCAGATTTAAAAGTTTTTATTTTTTAATTTGTCATCTTTCGGAGGTAACAAAAATGTGCCTTCCAGAAACCTTTACATTGAAACTGATACATCCCTGTGAAACATTGCACCCCTGATGGAACAGCAAAATTCTGTGGGGTGGGAAAAAACAAAACAAAACAAAATAAAATGGCAAAAACCACCCAAAACATTTTGTCAAGTTTTGACAAGATCTAGCCTCTTTTCAGAGAAGTCTCAGAGTGAAAAGATAAATTCAAACTTTTTGGTGCTCTTTTTTTCTCTTAAGAGAAAAAAAAAACCCAAACAATTTTTCTCTAAAGATTTTTTTAAATATACTTCAGCCCCCATCCTTCTGACACAAGCATGCATCTAGCACTGCCTGCTAGGTGATATAAAAATTACTGGCCTGGAACCAAATGTCTCATTGACAACTACCATGAACAAAAGTGTCATTCAGACTTAAAAGTGTTAGCTAGAAAAGCTAAACGCTTCTCCATGTGCCCTTATCATTTCCCTTTTTCTAATTTGTCAATAGCTGCTAACAAAGTCTGTCTCCTCCTGTTCCTCAGACCACAGACCTATGTATGAAAGAAAAAATTGACAACATTGTGCTTAGTCCAAATGCGTGGTAGAAGGGATACACAACACTTGGGGCAGGTGCTAGTGCTTGGTGATGTTTTTGAGGATCAGATGCATTGGCATGTTCAGTCTATTGCACATATCAGTCAAAATTCTGTCCCTGCAAATATTCTGTACTCGCAGGAGCACTGTGTGGTGCATATAGGTCCAAGAGGTTAGAGCTTGTTAGCTAAAAAATACATTTCTGCTTTAATAATGTAGTGACATACTTCACACTGCTTGCTTGAAAGTACCAGGTGATACATGAATGAAAAATTTTATTTAGTGTATTGATGAGCTTATTTAAAAGCTGATCTCAAGATCTCTCATGAGACCCCAACCTGGAGTACTGCACCCAGCTCTGGGGCACGCTGCTAAGGATGGATTTCAACTCTCCATGGCAGGGGGATTGAAAGTTGATCTTAAAGGTCCTTTCCAACCCAACCCAACCTATTCTATGATGCTATGATCTTGTCAAAAATCCCTCTCCAATTTTCTTATAGGATCCTTTCAGGAACTGGAAGGCTGCAGTCAGGTGCCTCCTGAAGCCTTCCCTTTGCTGGGCTGAACAATTCCAATGCTCTCAGCCTTTCTTCATAGCAGAGGTGCTCCATCCCTCTAACCATCTTGGTGGTCTCCTCTGGACTCACTCCAACAGGTCAATGTGCTTCCTGGGCTGTGGACCCCACAGCATTCCAGTTGGGTTCCCACCAGAGCAGAATAGAGGAGCAGAATCTCTTCCCATGCCCTGCTGCCCACGCTGCCTTTGACACAGCACAGGACATGTTTGGCTTTCTGGGCTGCAAGCACACATGGCTGAGTCAAGTCCACCCACCAGCGCCCCAAAGTCCTTCTCAGCAGGGCTGTTCTTGATCATCCTCCAGCCTGTGTTGATACCAAGAGTAACCCCAACACCAGCACGTGGTGTTGAGAACCACCAACCAGTTCCCTATTCAACCATGCTGGTCTCTTGCCCTCCTTGCCCAGTTTCTTGCTCCTTGTTGAACCTCATGAGATTCCCATGGGGCACATCTTGATCTTGTCCAGGTCCCTCTGGATGGATTCCATCTTTCAAGTTTGTCATTCACAACACTCAGTTTGGTGTCTTCTGCAAATTTACTGAGGGTACACTCAACCCCTTTGTCTGTGTCATTAATAAGGGTATTAAATAGCACTGGTCCCCATAGGGACCCTTGAACGACACCAGTTGTCTCTGATGCCCATCAGGTCTCTGAGCCATTGATCACAACCCTCTGGATGTGACTGTCCAACCAATTCCTTATCCATCCAACAGTCCATCTACCAAATCCTTCTCTCTCCAATTTAAAGAGCAGGATGTTGTGAAGGACCCTATCAAAGGCTTTACAGAAGTCCCAAAAAATTGCATCTGTAGCCCTTTCCTTGTCCACTGATGCAGTCACTCCATGCAGTCACTAGACAGTCCCCAGGCTGGTCAGGCAGGACTTGCCCTTGGTGGAGCCCTGCTGGCTGGCTCAAATCACCCCCCTGTTCTCTGTGAGCCTTGGCAGAGCTGCTGGGAGGACCTTTTCCATGATCTTCCCAGGCACAGAGGTGAGGCTGGCAGGTCGGTGGTTCTCAGGGTGGTCCTTTCTACCCTTTTAAGAGATGGGTACAATGTTTCCCTTTTTCCAGTCACCTGGGACTTCACTGACTTCTCAAAGATCATAGGGGAGTGTTTTGGCAACAACATCAGTCAATTCCCTCAGGAC
>VZRX01011540.1:0-17322 GCA_013398075.1 Notiomystis cincta | reverse complement strand
AAAGAAAAAAAAAAAAAAACAGGTAGAAATGCACTAGGTCACATGGAAGAATAATAGTTCTCAAGAGATGATTGACTGACATTTACCCTTGAAATGAAGGCTTACAATAATAAGGGGGGAAAAGCCCTAAGTCAATCTATTCATTAGGAAAATGTGTTCTATTCTTAAAATACTAAATATATACTCAAAATAACTAACTAAAAGAAAAAAGGAACTTATTCGAACTTTATGTGGTTCTTTAAAAACATGCTGATGCCTTAGGCTTTATACTTTCAGTATTTTAAAACCTGCCTGCAAAATTCAGCCAACTGGCATTTGTTCAGAGCATGTTAATTATGTCTATTGACATTTAGATGGGAGACTATGAGAGTAAAACTCTGCACTGCTCTTTGTGCACCATTTTTAACTAGTTGCTTGAGTGTTATTGAAGAGGACAGTCTGTCACAGATTAGTACTGTTCAGTAAGTAATGTATTTCAGCCTCACTTTTTTTGAATGAAATATAAATAATACATCAAAAAATCCTTTTTTTTTTTTTGTCGCCAAGTAGGCTTTTGATCCTTCCTAGACAAAGTCTAATATTAAAGAACATTTAACTTGGCTGTGGTGACATTAAAGATTAAAAAAAAGATTAAAATAATACACAAGATGGTGAAGAGGGGAAAAAAAGTAGAAACAGAAAACAGAAAACTTGAAAAACAAGACTCCAACTAGCATACTGAGCACGGTTCAAAAGAAACAACTTATCCTTCCATCTTCCAGATGGGTTGAACCAGCTACATTTCAATTATCAGATGGGGTTCTCTGAGGAACCTAGTAACTACAATAAACATTTTTGCTTTTTTCTGCTTCTCATTTTCTCTGAGCTTAAGCTTCACCCAAAATACATTTGAAAGCTGCTTCATTAGACAGAATTGCAAGGTGGAGCAGAAACATATTTTCATTATTTTAAGATTCATGTTTAACAGATATATTTTTAAAAATATACAAAATATGTATGATATTCACCTTTTTTTCCCTACTCCTTCCCCCAAACTCACAAAAGGTTCATCAAACCTTTGGTGGTGTTTTCCAGTATTAAAGGGATTATTCACGAGTCATCATTAAAGAACCACTCCTACCTGGGGCATTCTAGTTAAATTTTATTTCATTATTTGTGTCTGCCAGAAAGTCAAACTGACTAGAAAGTGGAAACAAAATCCAGATGAAGTAAAAAGAATAACTGTTTAAGATTCACTAAGTATTAAGCATATTTTAGGAAGTTAAAATAGATCAATAAAAAAGAAAATCGCCATATGTCAGCATTGATCTAATATTTCTTGGGAACTTTTTAACTGTGGAATATTCATAGGCTTTGCATTCTTTGGATCTTTTTCTCCTTACAGCATGTAAGTATGAACAGAACGAAACCGAAGTACTGAAAATCAGAGCCAGCTTCAGTATGGTGTTCTGTCCAAAGTTCTTTGGAGCGAAAAGGAGAGAGAAATGAGAGCAGAAGAGAAAATCTGTTCTATTTAGAAATCCGGGACAGGACTTTGGAGGCTGTGTGGGTTTGCATAGATTCTCTTAAATTGTAGCTTTATAATGAGCAAGTGAGGTGTATTTTGAAGAGTGGACTGAGAAAATTCAGTGGATGTTGGTAGAGACTAAATAGGCCCAAAGATCTGCAGATATAAGGTTAACACCTTTTATGCATGAAATAGTCCAACCCACTCTGAATTAATTTTTGTAATCTGTAGTATATGCCATAAATATGTATGTAGTAAATCTTGTAACACAAGTTATACTGAAGGATAAATAATTAAAGATCCTTAAAAAGCACAAAACAAGAAAAGTGAAAGGTGGATTCAATATTAATATCACAACCTAAGATAAAGAGCCAAGAAAATTTGGGATTTTTCTTATAAAATGTTCTGCTACTGGAAATGTCATTGGGGGTTTTTTGGTTTTTTGGATTTTGGGTTTTTTTTGTGTGTGTGTTTTTAAAGGAAAGACAAAATTTTAATACTTTAACTCGAGATCAACCTGATAATTAATATGTTAGTAACTGAACAAAGGAGTAATGATGCTCAGTTTTGGTTTCATACTTGCAGGTACTTTTGTAGCAGAGTTTAAAACCTAGTATTTCTTTCTTGCTATTATTGGATTCCAACAGATGAGAATGCAAATATTTTTAAGAGATAGAAAAATCAATCTGTAAAAAATCCTTGGGAGTATTTTGGCAGACTATACTGAAAAGAAAATATTAATAAAGAGGAAAGATAGGTAAAAGTTAAAACCCAGGATTAAGAATGTCTTTTTTTGGTGTTAAACAGTATGAATTTCATAACAATGTATCTATGGTGATATATAATATCTATGACTCATACCTTAATATGAGTCTAAAAATGAGTTAGCACAATTTCTTATGTTTTTTTTTCTCTGCTTTTCTTCTTCCTGTTAACAGATTCCAATTGACTAGGAGGCAGTTTTCAAAGAACCTACAGGATAAAACTTCCTGTTCCAGAAAACCAACCCCTAGAACTTCCTTGTTCTTCAAAAGAAAAGTCTCAAATTGCTTTGCAAAAGACAGTCATTTATGTTAAGAAAACTAAACTTATATATATATATTTTATTTTCCGTTCAGAAGGAATTTTTTGTCAGTGAGGTAATAACAAACCCTTTAATAATAACAAAGAATAAAAAAATATAGTTTTGCTCAACATATCTTTATTATTCTCACACGAATTATTCTTGAAGTAGGAAGAGTTTACCTTTGCATTGCCTTTTATTAACTCAGAAAAAAATTAAACCAAAGCATTTTGTGTTGAAATGAAAGTAGAAATACAAGTGGAAAAGTATCTCAGACAACACAAGAAGATGCTCCAGCAGATCTGGGAAAAACATAATAGTACTGTATTTTTCTTATACTCAGAAAAAAGGTTGAACCAGAAAACTCTCTTATGAGATATTCCCAGTAGTGAAAAGATCAGTGTTTCCTTTCAAGTGAATCAGAAACAGCCACTTAAAATTTTTAGTAAAAAATATTTAATGTAATTGGCATTTCCCTTCATTCTGTAAGTGTAAACTGGAAGGAAAAGTGTTTTTCTAAATAATGTAATATGTGTAATGTGTGTAATTGTCTTGCAACTTTTTATGGAGTATATCATTCCACTTTCTGGAAGAACAATACAAAACTACATAGAAGAATCACCACGTAGGTCCAATTAAGTCTTAGCAGAAGATGAGTTTTTTGATGGAAGTCTTTTACAAAAAGGGGCAGTTCTACTACCATGTTAAATCCACATTTTTGAAATAGCAAGCAAAAAACCAACAGCATCAACTAAAGAAGATTTGAAGAAAAGAAAGAAATATTAATATACTGTTTCAAAAATACTTCACCCTCAGAATCTTGAAAGAACTGGTTTCTCTGCAGTGACATTTCATAGTATGTTGTCTTCTGGCTAATTATGTCATTCATTTAGCCTAAGACTACAAATATTTTTCTGTAAAATGTTTAGATTCCCATGAGAATTCTGAACTCTGGACAGGCTTTGGCTTTACTTTGTTAAGCTTTAATTAAATAAATGAAAAAGAGAATTTCTTCTCTTTCCTATTATTTCATAATTTTCCTCATCCCCATAAACTTATACTTGTTCTAATCACAACGTTATTTAGAAATATTCTCCTTCAACTAATGATCATTTTCATTTCAATTTAATAGACATTTTTTTCCATGTCACGATATGTTTTTAAGTGAATTAAGTATGCTTGGAACGGTGTATATATGTATATGTTTTGGTTTTTTTTTTTTTTTAATTGCACCTAGTTTTAGGCTAATAAGCAAAATGCTAACTTTCTTATTTTGCAATAAGCCATAAGCAAGGTGCATCAGGGAGAAATACATCTCAAGCCTCACAGGCAGCGCTTGCTCACAGTAATCTCCCAGAGAGACATTGCCATCTTTTTCCTCATTCTTATAGCAACTTTTTTCTGATACTATGACCTAGACAGTGATCCTGGCTATGACATTCATCATTTCCAGAAGCAAAAATCACAGTTTAGACAAATAGGCTCTGCTTATATATCAGTTTAGGACACACATGCACATATACACACATACACAACTTAGGAAGCAATATGTTTTCACAGCTTGAAGAAAACATCAAACTTCACAATAGATTTTCAAGTGACTGGAAAGTTTCAAGCCTTTGGATTCCTAAACCGTGAAATCTGGGTAGTTTCAGTAATGATCCCTGGGTACAGATATAAAGAAATGAATATGCACCAGCACTGGAAAACTAATAGAGAATGTGGCTTCTAATTCAAAACTAATATAAAAATTGAAGTCTGTAGAAGAGATAATTGCACAGACAGTCCTTGTCTCTTTTTATTAAAACTAGTTTTATACTTAGAGATCTGTTCTCTTGAATTCATGTCAGTGGGTCATCTGGTCCAACCTCCCTTTCTTCCTAGAGCACATGGTGCAGAATTGCATCCAGATGATCCTTGAATATCTCCCATGAGGGAGATTCCACACTCTCTCTGGGCAACCTGTTGGGCATCACACACTGTAGAGGTTCTTCCTCGTGTTCAGGTGGAATTTTGTGGAACTTCCTGTGCATCTCTTTCTTTCTGTTTTCTCTTGCCCTATTGGCTGGCATCACCAAGAAGAGCCTGGATCCCTCCTCTTGGTGATCTCTCCTTTAGATACTTACATACATACTCATACAGATAGGCATATGGGTTGCATATATATATACACTTACATAGGTTCTGGATTTTCCATCTCAGGGTTCTGGTGGAACATAAGGAAAGCAAGGTTTGGCTAGGTTTACTAGAAAAAGAAAACCACAATATTTGCAATAGCACCACCAAAGGGTAAATGATTCAAAAGCCAGGTACTTGTTCTGGCCACAACTGGCATGCAAGATGTGACAGGTGTCCCATCAACAGCTTATGACAGAAGTCTGGCCCCTCTCCTAGCAACATCCCAGACCATTTGCCCTGGAAGTCATTCCAAACATATATTATTGCTTAAATTTCTTATAATGCCATCAAGAAAGGTTGGATAAAACCAATTCTTGTAAATAAAAACAAGAAGCACTTCAGAAAAATCACAGACTACATACAGAGAAAAACAGATTTTTGTTTTAGGAAATTAGTATAATAGCATTTTAAAAGGCAATCAAGAAAAGTAATTCCTTTTATGTGTTTGAACAAAGATGGGTGTAAAAAATAAAATTTTATGTTTTCTAACAGCTACTATATGAAAAAGCAGTCCACTCTGAGCAGAAATAGGCAATAATGGATTTTTAAAATGAACAGCTAAAGCACTGTAACAGCCAACACAGCCAGTCTTTCCCTAGAAATCCTGACTATAACCAAAAGCTCATTCTGAAAGTTCTGAGTCCTATTTCACTCAAAAAAAATCATAATACTAGTTAATTAGAATATGAATAATTTGATACAATTTAATACTTGACCTGTCACATATATTAATAAAAGTTATAGCCATTTTAAAATACTTTCTTTCCTAGGAACAAGTGTGACTCAAATTCCTTTCAAAATTATAATTTACAAAAAAATTATTTTCTTCTTTGAATAGTGGAAGAGTACAGAAAGTAAATTAAAAATTATCTGATACTGCTGATCTAAATTTCTTGAAAATTAACTGTGAGAAATAAATATATAATCAGTCTACTTGAAGAAATGTTGACTGACTCTCCTTTTGGAAACAAAGAGTGTCTTTCATAACAGGAATTCTTTTTCAAAATACTTAGTTCTCCAGCTCTAACATTAAAAAAAAATGAGTCTGATTCAGTGAATATTTGAGTACAATTCAATGAAATCTGAACAGTCTTAGCGCCAAGAAATTACAAGGAAAACGTCTGCAGAAAGTATGCTACTAAGTATTGTGTGTTTCCACTTGAAATGAAAATAAATATACTGCTAAATATACTGCTAAAATAGTAGTGGTGCATGTTACTACATATTTGCACATACATTTGAAATGTCATTACAAATATTTGAAAAGTCCAAACAAAAATGAAATTACAAATAACATTAGTCATGTTTTTCATAGTAGCTGTGTTTAAAAACTAGTTAAGAATAAGAGGGGCCACGTACCAGTAAGGCACAGACATTAAAATGCTATAATAAGACACATTAAATACAGTAGTGGGAGAATGTGTTGAAAAAAAATGAGTTAAGTTTACTTTCCAATATTTGCTTAACAGAATTTAAAATATGATGAATAGTAAAGGTCACAAACACCGTCATGAATCTCTGATTCACCAATTATTTGTGGACATTCCCATTTCAGGATAAAAATATGAACACAAATATTTATTCAAGCCAGAAAATTAGGTAAGATTTATACTTAACAGGAAATTATTCTTGAGAGGAAAATTATTGTCATAGCTAAAGAACACTGAGTCTCAAATTGTTGTTTTCTGGTTCCAAAGTTATAGAGTCATCTGGGAACTGAATTTCCATTCCATGATTTTAAGAGAATGTTAAACAACAATAACATATGACTATAAAACTAGTTCTCATTCAGTTACTTTCAGAAACTTCGTATGTGAATCTTAAGTAGGCAATTACTCCAAAGCAAAACACATAACTACAACTATTCTTTTTTTCATGAATCCAAAGTCTCATACTGTTTGGAAACGCTGGTGTAAGATCAACCCTTCCAGCAATAAAAAGATTTCAGCTTCATTCTGTAGCTACCAGGGCTTCCAGTGTTGACACAGACTGTCCATGCAACTGCCTTTGAGGTAAGATTTCAGGCTTAACTGGGCTTCTACTCAAACCAATTTATTTTCTTCAGCGTTGTTGCCAGTTTCACTCTATTTTAGAAAGCCACTGTTGACATCATTTGAGTATTTTACTTTTTTTCATAAACAGAAGGAGGGAAATTTGTATATGAAATTTAATTTGGCACAAGAAAGTGGAAAAAGTGATAGAGCCTAAAATATGTAACAGCTGCCCTGCTACCTGAAATGATTGTAGCAAGCCACTTTTTATTCAAAAGGAAAAAAATAAATATGTGATTGTTTCAAATTTGTAATATCTGATATTTAATGCATTTATATTAGTCCAGTAAATAAATATAAAAATGTAATAACATATAGCAATAGTATAATTCTAAAGTAGTGAAGGAAAATTGATTAAATAATTTGTGCATGCTCTAGACAATTAATTAATATAGTTGAAATATTCTTATGAAAACAAATGTATTAAGTAGTTAAAATATGTAATGCTTAGACCAATCACCCAGAATATCCATTTTAATGTCAAATTTAAATCCAAAATATTTTATAAACATAATATATTTAATAAAATATTCCATACATAAAACCACATATATGGAAAACATGTATTTGTAGCTATTAAATACGTAAAGGTTTTCCCTCTCTGTATACTTAAAATAGACATATCATTGTCATCAGATTTCACATAAAAAAAATTCAGGACCTTGTAAGAACTTATTCACCAAAGCATTTTTCACACATAAGAAAGAATATAATAAACCAAAACCAGGCCATTATCACTGCCTATGTGCAGAGCTCCTGCACTTCACCAATGCAAGCTGCATCTCCAATTAGGATGCCTAAGGATATAGTTTTGCTGCCCATAGGTTAAGAAACATAAACATAATTATTATACTAATCCTAACCCAAAAAAGAGACTTTTTTAGTGTTTCTAAACAGAATTACCCTCAAATTTTGGACAATAGAGGTGACACATAGTGGCTGCCAGCAGAGAGCTATTCCTCCAGGAACTGTCAAGTTTGTTTCCAGATGGTGTAGGTCTTCTCTACATTTACCATGAGAAGGAGATGCTGAAGATATTTAAACCTTTTGGGATATCTGAGTGATAATAAAAGGAAAACAACCTTTAGTAAACTTAATAAACACACTGGACAATAAGGTGAAACAAGGTTGCTGTTAAGGCTAACTAAGAGAGTGATTTTATGCCTATATCCTTAACTTTTGAAGCAGTTGAACTTTTTAAATCAGTTAAAATTGAAAACTTTGTTTTGTTGGTTTTTTTTTTCCCCACATTAATGCCAAGATCAACTAAGCAAGTTATATCTTTCTTTACCAATTCTTATTTTTCTTTTCAACAGCAACTTATTTTTTTCCCCTAGTGTTCAGGGGAAGCTTTCTGAGGAGTGTAAGACTGACCTCTAAACGAACGTTTCCCTTGGACATTTGATATTTTGGATATCCATTTTCTCAGAGCAAGCCATTCTACACCAGCTTTAGTGAGCTTCACATGATTGGAACTGCTCTGAGCAGAGGACTCCACAACTGCAAGAAAGCTCCTTCTTGATTTTTTTTTTATATTTACCCTTCTGAAACGTTTCTGAGAGAGAAACTGTGTCTTGATATGTTCATCCATTTACTCAACAAATAACATCACTAAAAATACATATTTCACTACAAATTGCTTAATTCTATTTTATTCCTCTCTGTAATTTAATCAGATATGTAATACTTATTTGGTCTTAATTGCTTACTGGTTACTATCTTAATACTTGCTGGTCTTAATTATTTTTATTTAATTAATACTGTCCTTGCCTAGACTAATTCTGTTTTCTTCCCTTGGGAAGCATAAAGTGTCAGAAATATTATATAAAGAACTTTTTGCAACAACTTTTAATTCATTAGATAGCTTTTGAGAATTTTATTCTATATTCTCAAGTGTGTTTGGGGTATTTTTACCCTCTTAGAAGCCAAAGGTAAATTGTCATTTACAGAAAGGCGTCATACTGTTAGTAGAGTGTTCAAAACAGAACAGCTTTGTACAGACTGTGGTACTGAGCAAATGGGCCAGACAGATCCCCACCTATCCCACTTCAGTGTCTCCAACAGCAGTCAGTAGAGGAAAATGCTTAGAAAAATAACAATATAAACAGAGAACACAGAGGCTAATTCTTTTCTTAGTACAGATTTATTTACTTCATCAATAGCCAGTAATTTCCTGAGCTTGCAGCTGAATTCACACTGTTGCAATTGACAGTTATCCAAGTATGTAAAGTCCATGGATTTGCATAATATGCTTTTAAGCCCTGAAAGCCTATGCAGAGTCAGATGTATAAGTATATAGAAGCACATGGGAAGACAGAGATTTGGTCTTTTTTTTGACTTTATTTCTGTGTGCTTGCTTGGAAGCATCAGTAATAGATTTTTTGAACAGTTAACACAGGTTTAGATCATATAATTTCAGAATTTATGCATATAAATAATTTTTGAAAAAAAGTTGTATTTAGTAAAAAGTTCAAGTGTAGTGTAGATTGCCAACATTGCATCTCAGATTAGTCTCAACACAAAGCAACAAAGTATATATGTAATAAACAGTTAACATTTTAATAAATGTCTATTTTCAAATGTCATGTTCTAAGGTTAAATTTAATGTTTCAGATCTATAAGCTAACATTGCTGCTTCAGGTTAACAAGGCTAGATGATTACATTGTAATTTCCATTACGATCTTCATTTTTCCTTCCAGACAAGTTGATATCTGTAGCAACTGAGGAACATTTCCCATGACTCTCTTTTCCATTTCCCTATTATTACTCTGTTTTCTTCTTACTGAAAAGAAAGCTTAAGTGGGAGTTACAAGAGAGAGAAAGGCAATTGCTTAGGAGTTAGGCACTCTCAGATCACTCAAGGCACTCATGGCAGATTCTGCGCTGCAATTCTTTTCCTGAACTGAACCATAGAGGGTTTGGAATAAGATCAGTGCTACCTTTTTTCTCTTTGTTTTGTTTCCATTATTCTTTAGGATTTCCTAGAGCTCAGTCAATGGTTTTAGGTCTGGAGGATGTTTCTGTCAGTTCAAAGATAATCTCCTATGGAAATACATTTTGCTTTTATGAGACATGCAACTACCATGCTCTTTGAAAACAGATTTTAGACCACCACAGGAAGTATTTGAATGCATCGTGCCAGTGGCATTTAAGGTGTTCAGTTCACTGGATTTTATGCTCTTTTTATATGAAAAAGGTATTTTATCTCCAACTCAAAGTGGATTTTCTTTTTTATGGTTGTTTTTGTCACTTATGAAATATTATGTGACCTGTAGGCAGCAATAGTCTAGTCAGGACTGGCTAGGATTGTATTGATACCTGCCTATTTTTGAAGCATTTTAAAGTCCTTAGAAGATGCAATCTTTTAAGTTTCCACTAAGTGTTAGAGTATTAAAAGTCTGAGTTTAGCTATTTTTATCAACTTAAAATGGTAATTTAGTTGATAATTTAAAATAAATTTAAAATAACATATGTTTCAAACAATACCTTTTACAAACTAGATCAAGCAAGAAAACAAAACCAAAAAAGCAACTAAAAACATTGAGTCAAAGGTGTATTGCATCACCATTGCAGAAAACATTAGGCTTTTTTAAAAATTTATTTATATTTAGTACTCTCCCAGGAGAAGAATTCCTATACAGTAGTAGTTTTCAGTTCAATTTTGATAGATGAAGCTTGCAAAACATGGAAACATTTAGAAAACAGTTTACTTGTTTTTTCTTTCTCTCTTTTCCCTATCATTGAGCAGCAGCAATGTCAGAAATTAAAACAAAAAAAAACTTAAAATGGTAATTTCAGTTGAAATTTAAATTATTTCTAATATTTTATAGCCACGGCAGTAGTCAGTTATTTATGTTAGCCAAAATCAGTAAATTACTATCCCAGAAGTGTTTTGTATTTCATCTGATCTGTGTTTCACATCTCTTTCTACCACTGTTTTTGGACTGTTTTTTTGTTTTTGTTTGTTTGCTTGTTTTTGGAAGAGGGTTTGGTTGTTTGGTTTTGGTTTGTTTTTTTGGTCTTGTTTGTTTGGGTTTTTTTGTTTTTTTTTTTTTTTCTTTTTGTTTTTATGTTGGTTTGGTTTGGTTAGGTTTTTTGGGTTTTGTTTTTTTGTTTTTTAATATATCCAGCTTATAATAAAAAAGATATGAAAATTTGTTACTTTGGTATATAGATTTCTTCTCACACCATCAGTCAAGTCCAAAACTCTCCACCTCCACTGCTCTTGAGAGTGTTAAATGCCTGGTGTTAGGTAACTACCGAATTACCATGTATCACAATACAGCAACTGTAAACAATGTGACAGCCTCAGAAATTAACTGTGTCTACGATATTATTGCCATAATTGTCTACGATTGCCATACTGGCCTAGAAGTTGCTCTTAGAAAAAAAAAAAAAAAGATGTTCATTTATAGTACTGGAAAAAAAAATAACCAGTGCAAATCCAGTCCAGGATTTCATGGAGACCATGTAAAATGCATAGCAGAAGGTAAAGAGGTATTTTATGTTACACATAAAAAATTATATTGACTGGATGTTGAACAGGAACTATGCAACTGGAACTATTTGCTGATGAAGACAGGTTTGGGCTGGCCTAAGCAGAGGCAGACAGAATGGAGCTAATTTAGGTCAAATCTGTCCTAAAGGTAGGTCACTGACTCTACCCATGTACTAGTTACTGCAAAGCACACATGAAGAAAAATGTGAATTGAAGAAGGAGTAAAAATATTATCTACAGATCACCCAAGCATCTGACATTTTGCCCTCAGAGATATACAAAGCAAGTACCTGCCTGCCTGACTGTAGACAGCTGATGTGAACAGGAAGAATTAATGCAACAGGCATGTCCACCACAGTCAAGAAGAAAATGTTATAGCTGCAGCAAAGATGTCAAATCCTCTTAGGTGTGTTGTCGTTTCATAGCATCAACAAAGAGAGAGTATGCATTCTTGGGGCAATGTGCCACTGTGTTTGTTGCAACCTAAAATGACATGAGCATTTCAGGCAGAGACTTGTGTGGTAAACTAAACTGGAATTAGCTGCCAAAGGAAAAAGTTATGATAAAACACTGAGGAACTAGAAACACAGCTGAAAGGCAAGTGCAAGACAAAGATTTGACCAACGGTTGAAGAAAAAGAATAAATCTGAAGATATTTATTCTTCTGTTTAGTCATTGTACTGAGCAGACTACATTCAGGAATGCATGTCTTTATGTAGCAAATATTTTACATAAAGTTGGGTTCTGCCCTGTCAACTTGGTATCAGGTGTCCATGCCATTCATGCCAGGTCTGTGATCAGAGACAAAAAGTACAAATACAGGTAAAAGTGTCTTGGGGAGCAATTGATTCACTCATAGATAACTGATGTGAAGTAGCTATGAGCAGTTATAAGCAACCAGCTTATTACTTTTCACACCAGCTTCTCACCATAATTATGTTCTGTTTGATATAAACTAGTGTATAGAGTGTATGATACATTGCTTCCCATTATTTAACTTTTATCCTACACTGTTCCTTGTGGAACCTTTCAGATGCAGCTCAGGGAGGTAGTGGAGTCACCACCCCTGGAAGTGCTCGATGTGGCACTTAGTACCATGGTTCATGACTGGACTCAATGATCTCAGAGGTCTTTTCCAACCCAATTGGTTCTGTGATTCTGTGATTCTGTGATTCTCTTTTGCTGAAATTAATGAAGACATTTCAAAATATCCAACCAAATCAATGTAATACCAATTATTGTGAAGGAACCCAAAAATACTTTGGGCTTTAAATTCTCAACTGACTTGCATTTCACTGAGGTAAAACAATGTTTTTATTGTGAATAATTCAAAGTGGTGTACAAATCATAAACAAAGCTAATCATTGAGAAAAAATGACTGAAGCGTCTTGCATAGAATAAACAACCAGAAATACCAACATAAACTATAAATAGATCTAAGAAAAAGACATAAAGAAAAAGTCAGAAATACTTTTATTTTATTCATTTTACTTCATGTCATGTGACAATTATTGCTATTCTATAATAGAGTGTTTAATGCTTGATAATAGAGTACACAAGAAACAGACATTCCTATTTCTACATCCTTTTTCTCTTTGGTGTTAATCAAAAGTCGCTTCACAGATTGTAAATTTTTTTCTCATAATTTCTGTCTCTGTCCTAATAGGTAGAAATATGACTGATGTTTACTTCTGGCTCAGACAGGCTAAGAAAAATTCTGCACTCCTAAATTCACAGCAGCATCAGTAGTCAAAGCACTATATAATAATATATTATACTGTCCTTTAACATAAAAACTTTCATTTTTACAGAAGAGGCAGATGGCAGATCTTCATGGTAGATTTCCTCAATATGCATACTGGGTCTTTTTCCATACTATTTCAACTAGAGCAGACAAAACGGACACTTTTACATTTAAATGTACAGTACATTAGAGTTATTTATTGTCAAATTTGACTTATTCCCCTACAGAGAAAAAGTCCAAGGACCATTTAGCTTTCTATAGTGTAAAAAAAGTCAGCTATATTTTCCAGGGCTCCTGCTATCCCCTACCTAACACTGAAAATGTGTCAGCTGTGAAAGTTTTTTTCTAGAAGATGAGGATGACATAGTATGAGATGTTACTATAAGAAATGTTTTTGATTCCTTTCAAAGATTCTACTAAGAAATTCATAGGCTGTATCAGTCTGTATTAATAGAACTAAGAAGGCCAAAACACTTCTGCTTCTCGGTTTACTTTGGCAGTCAGATATCATTAATGATATTGACCATCAAAGTAAGTAGTGTCATAAATAAAATCTGATTTTTTTCTAATTCTTCTTTTCAATAAAATTATTGGCTTTAGAGACTACTATCACTGTCACTGTTATAGGGGGAGGAGTGATTATTGTAATGTTGATGAACAGAACCATTAATGGTAGGTAGAATACAATAAAGAAACACCTTTCTTTTCCATGGGGGAAAAAAAAGTGGGAATTTATACCTACACCAAAATAGATTTGAAATTAAAGGTCTGAAATAATCATCAGTGTAAAAGGAACAAAAAAATACTTTGTGTATCAGCAATACTAGACTGGAAATAACTGACAACAAAAGCAAAAATGTCAACCATTACTATTCACATGAAAATCACATCCGATTTAAATCTTAACATATAATCTAAATTTCACTTGAGGGCTTATTAACTTGATTTCCTGATCCTTTTAATAACCACAAAACACAAAGGAAAAATATAAGCATACATTCCTAAGATTCATTTGCAGGTTGGGATAAAGTGGTGATCCTCTTGGCATGAGAGCAAAAGGTGGCCTGAAGTTTGCAAGTAGCAGCATACAGCACACAGGTTTGCTGTAGGAAAAGATAATCAGTTAAACAAGCACAGTAATTGCAGTCTTTTCATCCTTAGGATACAAATTCTTTTTTAAAGAGAATGCCAGGTACAAAAACTCCCCTCCTATTAGAAAGGTAGTATGTCACTAGCAAAGGAAGACTGTCCAAGAATGAAAGAAGGGGAACATTTCTTGATTGGTACTATGCTTCTGACATGACCACAGTCTTTTTCCCAGCATGAATCCTACAAAAACCTAGCTAGGGTCAGTTAAAACACAAAAAATCCAAACCAGTTGGTCCATCAAATTTGGATTCATGCAGGCCTAGGAGAATACTGCCTTCAGAGAGGGTGTTAGGCAGAATGTTGTTCAAGACTGGGGGAAGAACATACTATTTGATACATGCTTGATGGCTTAATTCATATGAAAATATGGAAATTCATCATTAAAATTTCTTTTAACATGCCAGACATGGATATAAAATTTCTTTGAGGCCAGTCCTCATCCAATAGAAAGTGACTTAAAAATAGCCATGCCTAACATCGGTAAAGCAGAAAACAATCAAATATAAAGGAAATCAATTAGGAATCTAAAGGAGTTTATGAATATAAAACACTAATAAGTCATATAGCTCATGTTTTCTCAGTACAAATAAATACAATACTAAAAATATAAAAACTATTTTAAAAATCAGTTCTCAGATTTCTCAGAGCATAAGTTTCTATGTTGCAAACAGATTTTTCCTTTATAACTTTTCTCTTTTATTATTTTTTTTCTGTGCCTTTCTTCAAGGAAAATTTGCCCAAGAATGGAAAGAATTCCTAGAACTATAATTACCTAAGTAGCTATATAAATGGAAAACACAAAATAATTAAAGCTAGCGAAAATACAGTGAAAATTAGAAACTCTATGGAAGCTAAAGAAAAGAACCTAGAAGAAGAATACAGAACAAACATATTTGATATTGCAATACAGAAGCCAATAATGCTTTCTTTCATACCTTTTACATGGGCAGTATGCTTGAAATTCTTCACACAGTTATTGTGAAGATTTGCCATATGGTTTTTCTGTTCCTTATTGCAATACTTAAGAAATATTTTGAATTTTCAAAAATAAACAGTAATGGATTGATGGTCTTCTCAACTGAGAGGACATTTTGCAAAACATAAGTGAAAAAATTAATACTCCAGATTAACTGTAAAATGGGCAATGTGACAGAATACAGTTAGTTTTTGGTTTCGGTATTACAGAAATTAATTTTCAAAAATTAAAAGTAAAATTTAAGGTCAGAGTGTTCATTTGCTTCTCCTTGGACCTGAGAACCCACAAGTAGTGCATAGCTTCAATAAAATCCTTCCTCACCCCTGCCCATAATTCTGTGCATCAATTTGATCATCTATACAGTTATTAAAGATAAAAAGGAATTTGAAAAATCAGAGGGGAGGCAAGAGAAGAGAAAGTATTTTCCTTAGCCATTCAGCTATATTAATGGTCTAGGAATATATATATATATATGCTCTTAGTTTTCTATGTTATTATCAATGAAGCATTTTATTTGGATTTTTAAAGTGTTTAAGAGTTTGCTGCTTTCAAGTTTAGCAAAGACTTGCTCAATCTTTCGGTAAACAAAATAAAACTAAAAATAAAAGTATAGGGAGTCTTTTTACACCTAATTATTATAAACCACTTGACGATATACTGTCTTGAAATAACTGCATTAGGAAATTAGTGTCTCTGATTTTCTCTCAGAGCTGTTACATTTCTCAGTAGTCCTTTCTCAGTCAATACAGAAGAGAATTAAAGCTATCTAAGCAGGTAGTCTTCTCTAGAGTTTCTTCTGACTTCATCTTCCTCTGATTTCAAATGCAGAACAGTCCAACTCAACTACTTTTTTAGAAATAAATTGAAAAAATTGATCTTTCATGGTCTATACAGTAGCTCCTCAGAAAGTTTTTATAAAGAATGTAAGGAACAATAATACTTTCATCTTATAAAAATTCAGAAAACAATGTTGAAACAAATGGAAATTTGAAGACAGTGTAACAAATGATGGAAATACTAGAATGAAAATTATTGGAAAAAATCTTACAAAGAAATAGTAAGTTTTTAAATATCTGCAAAGTGGAAAGTTGATAATAAAACTACCATAACTAATTTGATAAATATTTGTTACCATTATTATGGTGTATTTTTATCATGAATTATAAACTTCATGAGATATGAAGTTCTTTGTAGTTTTAAATAGATCTGTGTGATAGACTGGTACTGATAGAAGAATCTGCTACTTAAAAAAATGTAACATTAAAAGTAAAAGCTTTTAAAAATGGAGACATTCTCAATAAGCTTTCACTCACAAGAAAACTACTTATTTCAAATATTCTTCTCTTCAGTGATACATAAAATGGATGTGTTCAAAACTGGAAACTGTATATTAGGGTGAGAAAACATATCCTTATAAAATGTTGAATTGGAAGATGAAAATAGCCTAGTAGCAAGAGGTGATTGTTAGAATATTATCTAATCACTCATCCCATGTAAAGAATAAAGAAATAAAAAAGGAAAAAGCCAGAAGAAAATAACAATGCCATGACCAGGCTTCAGATTAGTAAGTGAACATTTGTAGTGTTGATTGAGAAAAGGAATCAAACAAATTTTCCAGCACCATTACTCTTCCTTGAGTGGAGCAAAATCAAATTTGGTCTAGGAATATGAGTGAATAATTAAAGAAGAGACTTTTCAAGCAAGGTTCTTAATATGATTTCAAAATCCAGAGCTTTCTAAATTGAGTGTAGGGAGATATTCATACCATTTTCCTTTATGCCTTTCACAGAGAATTTTTTTTCTTGTCATCTTCCACATAAAATATTAAAGGAAAAAGTTACCTATGGGAGGACACCCAGAAATAACCATGCATAGATAAAAGACAGGTAAACTTCCTAGCTGTTCCCTCAGCAGTGGTAGAGTACAATTTGTTCTAAATCGATGACATGCTGATGAAAAGAGTTGATTGAACCATTATCAAACTATGTTGTTTAAATTTATGAGCTCGCTTACGGAGATGAGTTTCTGAATTTCCCATTTACTGGTTTGCTGGCACTGCTAAAGAGATTCCTCATTTCCTTACATTGTTGTTTAATTTAATAGATAACTGTGGGAATAAATTATTGAGAAAATGGAAGGTGCGGAAGGTGCGGAA
>VZRX01011539.1:390832-410999 GCA_013398075.1 Notiomystis cincta | reverse complement strand
CAACTCTGCCTGGATTTTTGCTCTAGTCTTTAATAAAAAATAATCACCTATGTAATGTTTCTTACAATTGTTTTGACTTTCTTGTAACTTAAAATGATGCACTTACTCACTCTTCTCAGTCTCAAACCAAGGGAGACCGAGTTAAAATTAGAGGATCTTATTTTTTGATACAGTTTCCTGTGCTGAGAATTTAACTGTAAAGCAATATTATTGTTATGCTATTTCTGCTTTAAAGGAAACTTAACAGAAAACCTGTGTGGTTAACTAAGCTAAAGCTTAAAAAAATGATGCATCCAACACTGAGACAGAATCAAATGTGGATGATTCCTTACAGTATTAACCTATGTGCCAATATATGTGTAGGCCGTTATTCCTAAAGGGGAAAAGATCTAATGAAAGGAAGCGTCAACTGGGAATTTCCATTTGTCCAGGTTTCCTTCAGGCCCTTCCCTGAAGCCCAAAGCACAGGTTAGCAGGAAGGAGATTGGAGGCTGAAGACAGGCAGGATTACATGGCTGTTAATCATCCTCTTGCTGCTCAAGGACCCTTTGCTGTCTAAATGTTGAAGCTGAATTCTCTTCTGGAGCACTTGCTTGCCTTTTGAAGAGCAGGATTTGCAGGAGATTTGCGTTTAGTAAATGGGTGGATGGTGCTGAGGAGAACAGATGTGCCTTTGAGAGGTTGGGTCTATCTATAGCAGAAGCTAAAAACAGCACAGGCAGGTGAGCCCCTGGTAGCACAATGTGGGAGAACAGCAGTGTCTAGAAGGGCAGCCAGGTATGGCCCTTGCTGCTTCTTACTCATAGGTAAACACATGTCTCTAAGAGCTTCTTCCTCCCCTGGAAAAATAAAGCTTGAGGATAATTGTATTAACACAGGCAAGCATCCTTTCCCTGCTCCCTACAAATAGTCTTTCCATCCCAAAATCCAGTTCCTGTAAAATTATTTTATGAGTAAATGACATGGAAATGAGACCTATTTGAAAGAAAATTGCTTTTTCCTTTTGCATATTTCCTTTCCTTTCCCTTTCCCCCCTCAAATTTCAAGTACAGACTGAAGTTGATTTTTTTCTAACTAGAATAATTATCTCCTTTTTTGGACTAGAAAAGGACCTGATTATCTCTAAGAGGATGGAAGTAAAAAAATTAACTCATGCAACAATTTTAGCAAGACCAATGCTGGCAGAGGCACTGAATCATTTCTTTTCCTGCTCATAGTGGTATCTTACATATAAGTCAATAATTACATTTCTTGGCTCAATCTTTACTGTGGTGAAGCAGGAGCAATATCTGGTGCTGCTGAACATGTGCTGCAGTACAGCCTCAACTGGAGTGAAGGAGCAAGGACTGTGCAGGAGTGATGCCCAGAGCAGCAGCTGGGCTGGGATAACAGGCTGTGTTCTGCTCTCTGCTCTGCCCCTTCATGAAAGGAGAGGATTAAGCACAGTAACCTCCTCGAGTCAGAGAACAAGGTAACCTTCCATCTGAAGCTTCTTCTGGGAGAAATGTTGGCCAGTCATCTCCAGAGTGGTGTGGGCACAAGTGTTTGCCACTGTTAGAGCCCCATACACAGCCAGCCAGCCAGAGCAACAGCAGGAAAGAGCTTGCTTTTCTTTGCCTTTCATGACAAAAGTGGATCCAGACATCTCCCAGGTCAGGGACTCAAGGTAATTTTGACGGTAATTAAGAATACTTCAACTACATAAAACATGATTTTAGGCTCAGTCTAGCCTAAAATTTTAGGCTGAGGATACTAGGATAGTGTTCCATGTGAATTTTGCAATTATAAATGCCTGTTCTTCTCCAGTTAACTCTTAAAGGCTGTTGCAGGAACAGCTGCAGTTACAAGACTAGTGAAAGATAAACAATAGCTAGATTTAAATTAAGAGAGCACTGAGCTCTCAAAACAATCACAAACAAATATATATCTCTGAAAAGCATGATAGAGAAATAAAAGCAGGAGGACAAGATGTGATGACTTAAATTCATTTCCTTAGAAAGACAGATAGTACTGGCATTGATCCAGAAATGTAGCTTAAAGGGACTGAAAGAAATATTAAGAAATAAACCAGTCTGAAGCATAATTGTGTGGGTGTTTTGATAAAGTAGAAGGGATTGTGGAAAGATGATGGCTGAGGAAAATAGGCTGAGCTTCTTTATTTTAAAGAAAAATTTAAGCCTATTTTTTGTTATGATTGAGACCAAAAATCGAAGTCATATTGGGCAATAGGTATTGATATCTCTATTAGCCCTGTCTCTATCCAGTAGGTGAGGTACTTTCCTGCTAAGCCATGGATGAAGGACTAGTGCAGCAGCACCATTTCCATCTTCTCTGGCACAAAGAAGAAACTCTTAAGAGCTGCCCCAAGATCTCTTGTGTAGCATGCTACACAAGCCAGTAATCCTTGTGTAAAAAGTTCCTAATGCATGTAGGAGAGGGAGCACATGCTCTGGCAGTCTCCTGTCTATCACTTTTGAAGACTTTGTGCCCAAGCCTTGTAGTGTCAGCCCACCAGTGTATAATGGTTATCTGAATTGTCTTACAGGCTTCATAAGGTCAGCACTTTGGGGCTGAAGACTTAAATTTCAGTCTGTCAACTACATAGAGCCTATGTGAGCAGTTCCATCCAACAGCTGTCTGTCCCAGTGTGCTGGTTGCCCTCTTCAGTGCTCCTCTGACCTCATGCTACCAGTAAAATCCCTGTGCTTCTCTTTCAGGAGTCAAAATATGTGGCATTAGGCTGTCTTCAGAATCACCTTTCCATGGATACTCTGGAATTAGCAGGTCTAAGTTAATTCTCACAAAGTTATTTAAGACAATCTCTGCATTGGTTATAAAAATACATCTGGAAACACCTTGGGAATTAGAGAGAGAATGGGGTGTTAATGTTTGTCTGGCCTTAGGACATCTCATCTACCCTTTTTGGATAACTAGATGTGTTGGATTTACATTGATGCTAGGCAAAATAACAGGGAAAAAACTGCTACAGCATTACTGTAGGTCTGATCAATTCAGTAAGGACTGGGAACATTCCAGATTCATGAATAGTGTGGTTTCTTGAAGCACCAGGCAAGCAGGTTCAGGGTGGTGGGTGTTAAATGCACCAGAGTGTTAATATGTGTTGCCATAGAAAGATTAGTAGGGTCTAATATATACATTTATAGATATGTATAAATGAATATTCCCAGCTGTGCTCCAATACAGTTGGAGATGCAAAGCTTGCATAAAGGCTTCCCTTATGGAGAAGAGGAGAGACTGACTTTGAGCAGGCAGAGGTGTTTTCCCCTTCAACCCTTTCTACCCTGAAGACCCCCTTTTATACTATAATTTTTGGCCTGTCCCAGTAGATTAGAACAATCACATGTTATTTGGTCATACCTGCATTATACATCCCATGTTCTCCTTCATTTGTATCTCAAGGGGTGCATAAATTAATATGTTAATGGAGCTTAATGAGGGTCTCAGTTACTTTGGGTCAAAATTTATAGTTGACAAAAGAGGTAGAATAAACACTTTGATCCTCTCCCTCCATGTACTGAGGCAGCAGCAGGGGCTCTCTGACCTTTATCAGAGTGTCTTTGTGTGCATTCTTATCTCCTCAACAAACCAGATTTATAACAAGGCTTGTTTTCCCAACCAGCCTCGTCAATTCTTCACCCTCTTAAATCAACACTGCTATTCTGACCATTTACCACACAGAAGGACAGCACAAGTGCCCTGCTCTCGTTGGGCACAGAAACCAACACTGTCACATAATCGGGGTTTCATCAAATTGGACCTAAGGACAAAAAAGGCAAGGAAGGGGGTGGGAGCTCGGAAAGAAGAGGAAGGGTAAATGTATTGTCAAAAGCAGTTTGCTGTGACTAGGATGGGGCACCTTAGTGGACAAGCATCTGGCTGTGCAATCTTGGTATGGCAGAGCAAAGAGGACTTACAGAAACAGGCAGTGTAACAGGATCAGGATCTCTGTATGATGTGCTCTATGTAAGTTACAGAAACAGGAGATGCTGCTGTGCTTATAACATTTTATAAGCATGTTGAAAAGCTAGTGATGTAGAAAAGGGCTTGTAAATTATTTGAGAGATAAAAGGAAATGTCTGAGAGTGAACAACTTCAAGAACTTCTTTACATCCCAATAGGAAATCAAACAGTGATTTGATCAAAACATGTAATCCCTTCCTGATGGTGAGAGGGCATTGATGTTCCTCAGTTCAGTGGGAAAACCAGCAAGAACAAGTTGTTACTAGTTAAAAAAGGATGTATTTCTTTGATTTTGTTTAGCAGAGGCGATGACCTGCTGGAGTAAACTCCCAAGGGAAGTAATGGAAGATCTGGTCCAACCATGAGCTGCCCAGCAAAGGAAGGGGAGAGAGGTGTGGCAGCAGGCCAGGTGGGGGAACTGACCTCACTGACAAGGGGTGAGGGTAACCAGATTCATCCAACAGTCCAGATCACAGTACAAGACTGAAATGATGAATCAAGGATGACATCAAGCCTGGAAATCAAGACAGCAAGTCAAGGTCTGGGTCACTGGTACACATCAGGCATAGTAGAGCTGCCACGTAGCTTAGGCAGAGACCAAGGACAAAAGCCTTAAAAGCATCTCTAGAGGGAAGAAGGTCCCACCAATGAGACTTCTTACAGTTCTGGTTCAAGGCTGGACAGCTGCACAGCCTGGGGCCCAAGCAATCAAACCCCTGGGAAATGGGGGAGGAACATCTTTGCCCCTAGAGGGTTTCATATCTAGACTGGGTACATAGTTTATGCCAACTGTATTAGATCCCCACAGCATAAATTTTTATAGTTTATGCTATACTGAAAAAAAATGAACAGATGATGTCATTCTGAAATGAACATCTCCAGCTGTATGCATGATACATTTACAGAAGTTAGATTCATTTAAGATGTGGAAGGTAATAATGTAGCACTGTAGGAATTGATCAGAAGACATTTAATGAAGAGGAACCCTCATATCTGGCCAGCTTTTTCTTTTTCACCTTTGCAAATGGGTAGTACAGTAATTACAGCCACAGTCTCCTTTTGGTCATTAGTTGCACGAAAGTATTTTTTTCATATTCTTCTAGAATCTGCAACATTAGGCTTTTCTTCTTAGAACCTTTCTGTTTCTAAGGTCTGTAGTTCATTGCCATTTCTTGGTTCATGTTATTCCTTCCCACTCCACCATTTTCAGCAGCTTTGCTCTCATGAACTGGAGCACCTGAGTCACTTGATCCCAGCTCCCAGTGTTCTGGCCTGGAATGCTGGCAAGTGTCTCCCTTCTGCCCCTGCTGCAGAGAAGCTTCCTGAGCCTCTCCCATGGTGTGAATGAACACTCAGCCCCCCAGAGTGTCTTCCAGGCCACTTTCAGGTGACCTTTATTCAGCCTCTGGCCGTGCTCCAGGCCATTGGGTCTTTGCTCTCCACACATTCAGATGCATCATGTGACACAGTGCCTGGGCCAGCCTCCCTTAAATTGTATAAACAGGCCTTGGACAGAGAGGCAAAAGTGGCCATGCTTGAATTCCAGGAATTTTATGCTGTGACCCTTTCTAATAAAAATACACAAGATGAGCACTTCAGCTGCTCTTTTTTCATGGAGAGGCAGGAGGCCTCTTGTAAAGGCAGACATTGAATTAACCACTTGCATGGGGTTCTATCACCATACCTATTACCTTCTTGAAGTTAAGGAATGTAATTACTTGGTAATTATAGAAGGAATGTCCTCATTTCATTCAAAGTACTCTAGAAATTTATGGGTGTTTTACAATGTATATTTATTTAGTGCAATTTTTAAAAAAACTGATGCAGTATAATTCCACCTGTAAATATACATGTTATAAGAGTACAGTACTGGCAGTAAAAAGCTGTTTAGCTGTAAGGCATGCAGTCAGTGTTGCAGCTCCAAAAATGTTTCTTTTCTCCAATAATGGTAGGGTGGGTAAAAATCACCCTCTCCTGTCCTTGATCTCCACAATGTCACCATTGTGAAGTGGATGAGTTCCAAAATACTGTTAAAACTGCAAAACTGTTAAACCTAATTGTTGTATAGTTTCAAATGTAATGGCTGCATAAATATCTGGCTCTTCTCCCAGACATTGATTCTGTAGTCCAATAAACCTGTTCTAGAACCAAAGAGGACGGGATTTTCAAGTTCATTGAGATAATATGAGATTTTTCTTGCAATATTTTTTACACGCTGAGATTCTAGGGTTTGTTTAAAACTTTTAGCAGTCCAGAGGTGGTCTCAGCATCAGCCATTTGACTGCTGCAATTTTTAGTTGTTTTTTTGTAAAGTACTCTGGAGGTCATTCACCTGCTTGTGCAGATACAGTAAATCCTGGTGAATATTTTTAGCAAAGTAAGTAATTTATGAGAAATTCTAATCAAAAGATGCAACAATGAATTTTTTCCAGACTTATCCATGACATACCAGTACAGTAGGGCAGAAAATGTTTGCAGAGTTTGAATGATGTGACTTTTGAAGGCAGACACCATAACATCTCATCCAAGTACTTTCTCTTCTGGACAATCTCTTCTGTACTTACCCTTGTTAGTGCTCTCTGGTAATACATTTGCTTTTGAATATATTTCAAAATAGATTTTTACATTAATGCTCATAACAAACTGGAGAACTCTGGGAATATAATATTAGTTCAGAATTGCACCAAATACAAAAAAAGTCGAACAAAAATTGGTTGATATATAATTATTGAAGTCCATAACAAATTACTATACATTATAGTGATGAAAATAGAACTTGTGTGGTCTGTATGGCTTTTTAATAGTCTTGCAGAAAATCAAGACTGCTCAAGGGTTGTAATCTTTAGTTAGATGATGAATTGCCTTAAGTACTAAAGATGGCTCTGCAAGATGATTTCATTACAAAAGGCACTGATCAGTTAAAAAATGGATTGTTTGTTACTTTACTTGCCAGTTGGGTTGTTAATGGAGACTAACTGTACACTATTTTTCATTTCTTCTCTTGTCCAGGATGGATGTGTCAAGAAAATACATGAGATGTTTCTGAGAGCTAAATTTGAATGTAATATTTACATAACAGGTAAAAATGTTTAAATCTAACAGGTAAAAATGTTTAAATCATATTTACTCTGTCACAGTATCAAAACAAGACTCTGAAAAGCCAAACAGCAAAGCTGAATTAATAGACAAAAAAGTAATTTTCATTTGCAGAGTTATTTATTTTGTACTTTCCCGATTATTGTAATTCTTTACTTTGTTGTAGTAATATTTTAGATGTACTATAATTAGTGAGATGTTAATTTTTATTGTCCATTTTGATGGCCATTAGTGCTTTAAGGTTCAAACTCTAACTTTATTTAGTCCAGTAGCAGCTCTTTCCAGCTAAACTAATCTAACAAGACTGCCATGTAGATTTAATAGCAGGTACTATATACCAGTGAAGTAAGGCAAAGCATCACTTAGAGTCATTCTATCCAAATTGTCTGTCTATGGATCATTAATCTACAAAACATCCAGTGTACCAAGCAGCTGTGAAAGCACTGGGACTGATTTAGTTTTTAAATTAGAGTAGTGGAATATTAAAGCCATATTGGATGCCCTCATTGCTACTGAAATGCCACTTGACCAGAGTCAGCAGTCAGCAAGCCTTTGTTACATGCAGAGGAATTAGTGTTGTGGTAGCTCCTGAAATGAGAGCTGCTTGCATAAATGCAAAACTTCTGTCCATATGTAGTTTTGAGCACTCAAAGCACCATCCACACAGCCACTTATAACAGTTATGTGAAGCAGCTGGAGGTCTGTTGGCTGCTCATCTTATAAAGAACCAAGGTGCTGGCTGCTTTTGCCCCTGCTGGACTCTGTCAGGGAAGCTAACTCACAGCTAAGACAGTGTGAGACTCTTCCACAGAACAGCAAAAGATGCTAAAATCAGATGTAATGTATGTTTTGCAAAATGTTGAAGATAATTAAAACTTACACTAATTTCTTAGTATATGAAAAATCTTCCAGAATACTTACAACCATGTATATGCAGCATCTCCTACATTACTTGTAGGCAGGGGATTGACATAGTGGTGCAGATGTTACCTCAGCATTGTCTCTAAGACACTGGACAATTGGTAAAAAGTGAAAAATTTGGGCATGATTTGGTTGATGTGCAGTAATATTTGCATGGGCAGGGCCTTTTAGCTTGTCCCTTTTGTTTCCAATTCAATTTGCCTTCACTCTATGACAGCAGAGTTTTCTATCATGTGTTCTTATGACATGAGGCATTAAATGGTGGAGGAGCTCCCTAAGCTTCTTTTGGACTGTGGTCTGAATACTCTTGTATCTGGTACCCAAAAGAAAGGATAGAAGCAAATTACTATTAATAAATCTGTTAGTGAATAATGAAAATAAACAATACAGCCTAAATTAATATTCTAAAGTAATTTATAAAACAAAGGTTTTTGGAGCTCCTCCTCAGGTCTGGAGCATTAGAGAAATGTCCTCAATAAAAAGTATCTCCTAGTGAAACTCATGTTGGCTTGCAGGTCTGAGAAAAGAGATGATATTGGGGCAGCAGAGGGGTGGGGAATGAGCCCTCTCTGGTGACCAGTGGCAGCACACAGGGAAATGGAATGAAGCACTGTCAGGGGAGGTTTAGATTGGACATCAGGAAAATGTTCTTCACTAGAGGTTCACCACAGAGAGGGTGGTGTGTACTGGAACTCCTGGCTCCCCAGGGGAGTGGTGATGGCACCAAGCCTGTCAGACTTCAAGAAGTGTCTGGATAATGCTATTAAGTCATGTGGCTTAGTTTTAGGTAATCCTGTGAGAAGCAGGGAGTTGGTCTTGATTATCTTTATGGGTCCCTTCCAACTTTAGAATAACATAAAATACCTTGGTATTCTATGATTCTATAGGCTTAAAGGATATGTTTGCACCTTACCAGGTTCCCAAGTAGTTTCAGTAACTGTTCTGTTAAATGTATTGTCATCTTATATTTTGGAATTAAACTACTTTCCTAATTTTTATGTACATGTGAAATTACATTATCATAGCTTATTTTACTATTAAACAATGTAAAGTTAATATGATAAGAATTGTTGTGTTTGTAGTGATATTTTTGTTGAGGTGACTAAGGTTAATAAATTTGATTTAAATTTGGGCATCACAATTCTCTGCTACGAAGCATTCTGATAGTGCAGAGAAGCTGTAAGGACAATTTTGAACTAGCATTTTCTGGCCAGAGAACTTTGCTGTCAACACATGAATTTGCTAACCAAATCTAGTTTGTAATTTCCTGGGAGTAAGCCAGCTGTAATGCAATGTAACAGGACTAACATAACTGGAGTCACTGCATTTAACTTATTACCAGAATTGATTTTAGAAATGAGATGAGAGTCCTGTGACTTCTTTTCTTAATTAAAAGAGAAAAAAAATTGTATCTTTTTCTTAAAGGTCACAGAAAGAACCAAGACAAGAGTTTACTCTGAGCACCATCTGTGTATGTCCATTCTTTCAGAATTATAATCTTGCTTTAGAATTCAGTTCACTGTCTTTATTTCTTGTGTAGCGAGTAGAAAGATGCCTGTACTTAGTGCAATTCCTCCATTTTGCTTTGGGATAGAATGAGTTGCACTTGAGGTGTCTATCCCTTGTCACTGACACTAGAAGTAGTCCAAAGGACTATCTTAGAATGGATAATACTAGCTAAAATCAATCCTACCTATACTTTACAGCAGTGTAAATGGGAGGAGAATTGATGGTCACTGATTATTATAAAACTGTATGTTTCTACAATATTATATCTGATATTTTTGTATTTTATATGCATAACCTTGGAGACATACCTCCAATTATATCTAGTTTATATCTCTGTAAATCAGTTTTAACTGATTTACTCAAGGTCAAACTTTGTGTCTGCAGTTGTATTTCTCAGACAAGAAGTAAATACAACTGCATATTTCAAATGGGATTTCAGCAGTTTGTCCTCAAAACAGGAAGGAAGATGTTCACTATTTGAGTAACTCATAAAAGTAAAGGGATCTTTTTACCCATGAAACACTGTACATTAGTAAGATATTAACAAACATCATTAATATCAGAAATAGAATGATTTCATTATAAATATGACAGGCTGTAAAACAAGATTTACCTTTTGGCTCTGCTTTGAAATGCAGTATGTTGCCTTCAAAGCCAGTTTCGATTTTGTCAGCTTCTCTTGAGGCTATGTTAATAAATAAAAGTATCAAAGAGAAAAGCAAATTATCAAGCAACTGAAGAGAAATTAAAATGCCATCAGTAATTGAAAGGGTTGACGGTTTGAGTGACAAAGGCTAAAAACTAAAAATCACTCTTGTCTTTAATGGATTATGGTGAAAGATAGAGTCCCTCTGGAGAGAAGCAGGAGCAGGAATCAGACTCTTCAGGTGGTGGAAGATGAGTATTTGGTGTTTTGAAATGCATGTGTATACAGAGCCAGAAGTGCACACAGTTACTAGGGGTCATTTGTGTGGGTGGCAGGGAAGCTCTAGAGGAAGGGCTCTGAGCTTTGTGATAAAGCAGGAGTCCTCCCACCACTGCATGGATATCACAGCTTTCTATCACAGAGGAGCAGTCAGTCAACCTTATAGCAAGGGTTTCATAAATGTTTGTTAAAATCTTCTATACTGTCTGCAAATACAGCAGTAATTTGAAATTGATATGGATGAGAAGATTCATAGCAGCAATTTCCCAGGCTCTAATTTTCTTCAAAGGAGTACGAATAAGGTGGAAGATATTGGAGGTCTGATTTTTCAAAAATACTGGTAACTGGCCTGTTGAGTCTGATTTTTCAAAAAAACTGGCATGTTGAAATGATGTGTCATAGAGACAAATCTGTGATCTGGTTGAGAGGGGATGCAAAACTATGGCTCTGAAGAAAGCATTAAACAATGGGCCTGGGTCCTGTGCAGCATTTAGTGGAAGATATTGGAGGTCTGATTTTTCAAAAATACTGGTAACTGGCCTGTTGAGTCTGATTTTTCAAAAAAACTGGCATGTTGAAATGATGTGTCATAGAGACAAATCTGTGATCTGGTTGAGAGGGGATGCAAAACTATGGCTCTGAAGAAAGCATTAAACAATGGGCCTGGGTCCTGTGCAGCATTTAGTGGAAGATATTGGAGGTCTGATTTTTCAAAAATACTGGTAACTGGCCTGTTGAGTCTGATTTTTCAAAAAAACTGGCATGTTGAAATGATGTGTCATAGAGACAAATCTGTGATCTGGTTGAGAGGGGATGCAAAACTATGGCTCTGAAGAAAGCATTAAACAATGGGCCTGGGTCCTGTGCAGCATTTAGTGGTGCTAATACTCTTGTACTGAAAACAGAAGAGACAACAGGTGCAAATGCTGTTGGTTGCAACAGTTTATTGTGCTTGCAGCCAACATAACACAAATCAACAGAAGACCTAGTGCTGGAACAAGCTGAAGCACACATTGTCCCAGTAGATCGTTTTCCTTCCTGTTTGAGCTCATTAATTTTAGATCACTAACATTGTTGGCATCCCAACCCCAAACTTTAAGGGTGCAATATACATTATTAGCATATCTGAAATATCATGTGATTCTCCCTTGAGGATAAAACAACTTCCTGAAATTGTAGTAAGTGGAGTTGGCAAAATAGAAGAGCTGCAAAAGAATTCCCTTTATAAAAGGGCATGCTGGAGAAGCCCAGCACAGATTCTCCAGAGCAGTTTTTACACCTCTCTGTAAACAGAGCTGTGGACAGTTGCCTGATTCATTAAGTAGCCTGATGTTATTCTGGGCTGGGATTTATTTAAAATATTAAAGGATAGACCTAACAATTTGCCTTGATTCCCTTCCCCCCTCCCCCACCCTGGCCATTATACCTGGGATTGTGCTTTGATCCACCTGCCCTTGACCTTTCTATTCCACTGCTAATGCCCCTCCCAACACCCAGTAGCCAGGACAATCCATGGCAAAAGATCAACTTGTCCTAACGTTTTTTCTTTTAAAGTAAGTTTTGTTTTGTTTTGTTTTTCTTATGAAGCATTTTTGTATGAAAGGCTATGGCTCTAGGTTAACAAATCCTTTATAGAAATACTGCTTCCTTTCCTGCTTAAATGAGTAAAGGCTCCCTATTAACAATCACAAAGGGTTTCCCTAAATACTGAGCAAAGTATAAAAGCTAAAGTGGTTTTGGCCACCTTCCAGGCATTAGGAGAAATTCAATACTTGGTAGCTTCTAAATGGAAAGAATTAAAATTAGCATCCCACTTCCTTCTTATATATTGGGAGATTTTTCTTATGCACTGATTATTGGCTAAAGGTTACTGTTCTCATCTCTGTCTAGTAAAGTTTCCTTCTACTGCATCCACCCACCCTAACTAAAGGGCATGAGACTTTTATTTTTGAGATCAAATGGATTTAATGCTTTTTCTCATTTTGGCAAATCACTTTCATTTTGGTTCTAAGCTTTCTGCAATGACCTATGCTTTACATAATAACTTAGGAAAAAGTTTCAAGATTCTTGTTTAAACTCAAAATTAGAAATGGTTTTGCTGCTGAAAGTGCCTACATCTCTCCATCATTTTAAAGGATTGTGAAGCACTTGTGTTGCATTGTCCATTGAAGGGTTAATTTGCAAATTTGAATACTGGTAATCTATTTCCATGGTATTAGGACAACACAAAATCATTCTGCCCTCAATATATAGGTTAGTATAATAATAATGTTATATTTCAATTTCCAGTGTAAAAACATATTGATTTTTACCACCTTCAGCATTTCCTTCATGTTTGGGTGGATTTTTAAATTACATCTTGATCAGTTTGCAAATTTAATATTTCTAGGTAAACAGTTTTATGAATATATTTTAGCACTGTAATAAATCTTTAGATGGTGTTATTAGCTAACCTTATACAGAATGTTCCTGTAATTGAAAAGGCCTTTTAAATGCAAGCATTTTCTTCTTGGCTCTTGGTTGAGAATTGTATTTAATTTGAAAATGATAGACAGCCTATGAAAGTTGCTATTTTGCAGTATATGGAGGATGTTATTTTTTAGTATATAGAATATATATATTTTTTTTCCATCTGAATTGCTGACATATCCATTACTGCATGCCAAATGTTTTTAATTTCAACAGGTCTGTAATGGATATCTGAATATCTGTGTGATGTATGCTTCCAAAGTCTCATGAAGATCTGTCCAGTGGGCATACTCAAGCTGGCATTTCCAAAGCTACTTTGCAAGTCAGAGAACAACATGCAACTCGAATATTTGATGAAGTGATTATTTTGAATTGATAATTTAAAGAAATAACACAGAGAGCCACAGAGAATTCATTACTGTTGGTGAGTTTAGAGATGTAGGATGAAATCTGATCAGACTGGTTTGGGCTGTAAAGCAAGAGACTCCCTGGATAGAAACACTGGGTCTGGCCTGGGGGAAGCAAAACAACCTTTCTTCTCTAATGGAAGGCATGAAATGGAAAGCAAGCTCCTGGGCCTGTGTTTTTCTGGAAGACTCCACACCAGTGTGGTTAGCATTGTGTGAGTAAGGATATATGTGTGAGTAAGGTTACATGAGGCTGCATTTCTGAGTATAATGAAGCTGATGAAAACGCTACTGCTCGCTTTAGCAAGGACGGGATTCGCTGTAATATTAAAAATAATTAACAATGCAAAATGTAATTAACAGTGAATTCTAATTAGCTACCTGTGGAAATTGTGCCTTTATTGTCACAGTTTTTTCTTTTTTTTTTTTTTTTCACTCCTCTGTACTCTGAATTGCTTTTCCAACACCACCTCTGCAATTGAGCTGTGTCAGCTGTGCAATATACTGTGATTCACACAACACTGTTTTCACAAAGAAAAATTGTCACAGGAGAAGAACTTGTCAAAATTTTGACTGTAAGCAATATTTGTAATTTTAAATAAGTAATAAAAGATGGGGAGGGGTTAACCTAATTCTGCTTGATGGAGGAACAACACAGTTTCCACACTAGAACTTGTATGACTGCCCAGTAAAGGCAGGAGTGTAATCACCTTGGAAGTGTGGAAGAATGTGAAGGATATAGGTTGGAAGGGAGATCCATTAAAGAAATGGATGAGAAGCAGCAGGGCTGTTACACTGAAAATGAGAAAGGAGCAGAAAGCCATGCACACAGATGGAAGATCTTGTTTCACTGTTCAGAGGAGGTGTGAGGAAAGACTGGATACTGATTGCAAGAGGCTTGGATTTCTGAATATGGCAGCTGCTTCCTTTGGTTATTCCTCTCCTTATGTAAATAATATTTATTCAGTAATGAAAATGGTTAGTAGAAAGTGCTATTGTGACTATTTAGAAACATTAGTGAATATGGGAAAGGAGGAGAATCCTCTTTTACCCTTACTGTCCTGTTTTCCCCCTGCAGAAAGCACTGGTGTGGCATAATAATATGTATTGACCAATTTGAACTGATGGCATTCATTGCAAATAACACAGTAAACAAATAATGGGCCTTACCATGCACTTTTAATTGTATAAAACTAAAATTTAGGCCAACAGTTCAGTTCAGAGAGTTTTAAAATAATAAAGGCTAATTGTAGAAATTTCTCACTTTCTCTGGGAAAGCCTCCATCCTTCAGAAGTAAGCCAGGGAATTCTTTGAGACTTGTTTTTAAGCCCAAAGTGGGCTGGATTTTGCATTTTGTGTATAATAATACACAAAGGCTTCCAAACTCAGTGGGACAGCTTGACACAAATGGCTCTTGAAAAAAAAATTACAAACAAAACAGGCATTGTCTTGCAGTGAGCAGCTAGACACTGCTCTTACAGAGATGGTTTTGTGTCCCATTCACATGCATAACACTTCTTGATATTCACTAATGAGAGAAAAAAACTCCCCACATTCCACTGCTGTTATAACTAGAATGGATTCCCTAGAGCACACACGTTTAAAATAATTATTAATTACTAAAGATTTCATGCTGACACCAAGAAGACCTGTAAATAGGACTAGATATTATTTTTATGTAAACATATACTTGCTTATTTTTGTCCATTTTTCATTAAAAGAAAAAAAAGTTCTCACCATTTGTTTATTGGCTTTTAAGGTTTTGCATTTAGTAACTTGAGAATGCAATTGCCTCAGTTTTTGAGACTGATCTTATCAATACTTATGAACTCAGTTTCGCAACTGAAATAGAAAGAAATATGGTGCTGCCCAGATTGTCCAACAATACTTCTTTCTTCTGCCTGTTCTGCTTCAGATTCTTGTGATAGATTTACTTTATTCAATTAAGGTCCCTCCCCACCTCCCTAGGCTGGCCTGACTGTTACAGATTGGAGGTGAGTGTAGTAACTGCATGGAGATGAGGGTACCATTCATGCTACCAACACTACTTCTTCAGCCTTCTGTGGTTTTCACAGTTCTCACGTGCACCACCACCCATTTTTTCTCTACATCCTGCACCTCTACAGCACCTTACCTCTTGTAGAAGCCAGTGTGGCTCCTTTACCACATTTACAACAAAAGAGAGGTCTCTTGCCCACAGCCTAACACTTTTAGAGTACTCTGTATCATTTGTTGTATTTTAAGAGGTGGACCAGAAAATGTGACCCCTTTGTTTTAGTGTGCCTTTCATTTTGATATATTTACTTTTTGCTTTAATTTATAATAAGAGTGAATTGATCTAGAACAAGCCTAGAAGTGGATACAAGTAGATGAGTGACTATGTCTGACCATGGAAACTCTATTTTTCTGTTTCCACCAATTTCTTTGGAGGAAGTCAGATGTGCGCAGATTTTGATGGACTTGCAGTGAATGCAGAGAGCTGAGTTCCTTCCACCTCACTAGCTCTGTGCCCTGCAGCTCCTGAGGATGTTGGTGTCTGTAAGGCAGGGTCATCATAGAATCACAGAATGGTTTGGGCTGGAACAGATCTTAAAGGTCATCTCATTCTAAATCCCTTTCCATGAGCAGGGACACCTTCCACTAGACCAGGTTGCTCAGAGCCCCATCCGAACTGGCCGTGAACACTTCCAGGGATGGGGCACCCACAGCTTCTCCAGGCAACCTGTGCTAGTGCCTCAATACCCTCACAGGGAAGAATTTCTTCTGAATATCTAACTGGGGTGTGCATTTGAAATCCATCAGATCCACTTAATGATTATCTCAGGTATAAAGTAGGTTACCTGAGCAAGCCACAGCACAAAGGATGATGCCTTGATGCCTGGAGAACTGATTTGCAGGATCATATATCCCTGCTTTAAGATGGAGATATGCATCAGAAGAGTGGAGCACAAGGCTTGGAGTGGTAAAACTTCAACAGTTTCTCTTGAACTTGCCTTCTGAAGGCTGTCAGACCTTCATTACCTTGGTCAGTCTAAAGTCTAAAGATACAACTCGCCATTGTTGTGTAATAACATCAGAAGAACAGCTATTGGTGGATTTAATACTGCAAATCCTGTGTATAAAGGCAAACTTCAGGTTCCTGAAACTTCAAATTTTCTGATTATTTGAAAAATAAAATTATTTTTAATAATGTTATCAAACGAATTATTCATGTAGTTGTACCAGATACTTTCTGGAAAATGTGATGGGTGCATATTTTTATAATTGAGAATGCCATTTGATATTGCCCCATGATATTACAGTGCATTTCAAATGGAAAAAAAGATATTCATCAGAAGTGAAATCTAAATCTAGAAATACAAAATAATCCATAAATTCTTCATAAATATCTCTAGCTTTGATTTCCATGGTTACTGCACCCAAATATGATTTTTGTTGAAATGAGCTGCTAATTGGACCAGTGATTCAAATCTAACAAGTTGGATAGTTAGGTACTTTTCAAATTCTTCACATCAGGAGTCCCAGAAAAGGCTACTGCCATTTTTTATTTAATAAAATAAGAAGACTTCTGGACGTTAATGTAGACTGTCTGAAGATGATCATCTTGAAAAGCTAAACCAGAACTAGCAGTGAATGTTGCATATGCAAACTATCTTATTTAGATATGACTTGCAAATCATTTAAACAAGCAGTAGGCACAACCAGTGGGCACTGTGTTTTCAAGCAAGTTTTCGTAATTCCTTTTAGATTGGGCTCCATACATTAAATGTAGAATAATAAAGTATCTTGAGTTGGAAGGGACCCACATGCATCGAATCCAACTCCTGGCCCTGCACAGGACACCCCCAAGAGTCACATCATGTGCCTGACAGTGCTGACCAAATGCTTCTCCAACTCTGGCAGGTTTGGTGCTGTGACCACTCCCCTGGGGAGCCTGTTCTGGTGCCCAACCACCCTCTGGGTGAAAATCATTTTCTTAATACCTAACATAAACCTCCCCTGACAACTTTAGGACATTCCCTCAGGTCTTGTCACTTTGTGTCACTCTAGACACAAAGAATAGTGTCTGCCCCTCCTCTTTCCCTCATGAGGAAGTCGTAGATTGTGATCAGGTCTCTCCTCAGCCTCCTCTTCTCTTGGTTGAACAGACAAAGTGACCTCAGGGCCTACTCATACAGCTTCCCCTCAAGGCCCTTCACCACCACCATGTCCCTCCTTTGGACACTCTCTAAGAGCATCATTTACATCTTTGCTATGTTGCAATGCCCAAAATTGCACACAATATTCCAGGTGAGGCTGCCCCAGTGCAATCCCCTCCCTTGCCCGGCTGTTGATGCTGTGCCTGATGCCCCCAGGACAGGGTTGGCCCTCCTGGCTGCCCGGGCACTGCTGGCTCAGATTCACCAGGACCCCTGGATCTCCTGCTGCTCTCCAGCATCTCATTCCCCAGTTGGTATGCACATCCAGGGACGCCCCATCTCAGGTGTAGAACCTGGCACATGTCCTTGTTGAAATTCATTGCCCAGCCCTCAGATTTGTCAAGATCTCTCTGCAAGGTCTCTTTGTCTTTGGAGGAGTCAACAACTCCTTCCAATTTAGTATCACTGGCAAACTTACTTAGTATCCAAAGTCCTTTATGAAGATACTGAAGAGCACTGGCCCTAAAATGGAGCCTTGCCAAATTCCACAAGTGACAGGCCACCAGCCTGATGTAACCCCACTTAGTACAACCCTTTGTGTCCGACCCATGAGCCAGTTGCTCAACCACTGCATCTCTTTATCCAGCTGAATGATGCGCAGGTGTGGCAATGAAACTCACGGGTCTGTAGTTACCAGGGCCATCCCTCTTGCCCTTCTTGAAAATCAGGACAACACTGATGGGTGCCAGCACCTTCAAAAGCATTTTCACAGGGGACCTTGCTAACTAGTTCCCTGAGCCTGAACTCTGCTCTCCTCATATCCAGAGGTGAAGTTTTTGCTGGCGCTTTTCCTCCTGCCAACAGAGAATTTGATCTGGATTGCTTTGGGACTGCTGTGGCCAAGACAGTCATCAATCACCACTTCACTCACAACACACTCTCTATTAGCAAACTAAAATATCAAGCAGGGCACCTTTCCTAGTCAGCTGCCTTAATACCTGTATCAAGAAGTTATTGTTCGGGTGTTTTAGGAATCTTCTGGACCTGTTTGTACCAGCTGTGTGGTATTCCCAGTTAACATCTGGCAAGTTGAAGTCCCCCATAAGGACAAAGGTGTCCCTTAGTTCTTTAAAGAATAATTCATCAGTGTCTTCATCCTATATTAGACTCCCATGAGGACATCTGCTTTATTTGTTTGTCCTTTAATCCTTACATTTCAAAGCAGTTTTTATCCCTATCTGAATTATGTCAATATGACTATTTTCTCACATTTTCAGTCTGCCAGGTAAGACAAAAGTAAAGAATTTCCCATCCTGGTGCACTTGCTCTTGCTCAGCTAGTCAGAATAGACACAACATGACAAGCATGACAAAATCTTCAGTCCCCTCAAAGCTTGTAACATTTGGGAAGGTTTTTTAAAGGAAACTACTTTTGGTTTTGAAAGCTCATATTTTAAAGTTTCTACGAGTAACTTGAGGAAATGAGGTGTTTCTACATTTTTATGTAAATTTTGAGGCATTTCAGAAATTTTGTGCAGTATTTTATTTCAGGTGCCTACCATGTCTTGATCCAAGAGAGGTCTGTGGTAAATGACAGGCTAACCAGCTAGGTCATGATTGAAAATAAACCCTGGGAAATCAAATTCCCTGTTTTATTACAATGCTTCTTACATAATAACAACTAAATATTGTGTACCTTTGCCTAAATGCCAGCAAATGGTCTCAGTTCTGTTAGCATTTCATTGACATTCAGTCTGTGGCTTCAAGTTGGCCAAAGCCAGTAATAGTCCCATCTGCCAAGTCTTGCTCCTACATTCCTAATTCCTTAGCTGCCAGGGAACAGGAGTCTAAGTATTGTGAGAAACTTGACTTTTGGTTAATTTGAATTTCAAACTACTAATATAAAGTTATGCAGAAGGATGATTATTTGCCTCAGAGCAGTTTCTCCCTTGAGCGATCAGTCAACATTTGCCTCCAGACTCCTGTCATTGCCTGCCATTATAAAGTTCACACTTTATTCCCCAGCATCCTTACTCCTTCATGTGTGGCAGCATCACTTTACTGTTCCCAGCCTCTATTCCTTCCCTGGTAACAGAAGATGCAGAGAAGGCAGAGTTACTGGTGTCTTCTTTGCATTGGTCTTTACTAACAACACCAGCAATGTGCAGAAACTGATGCAGAGGAAGGTCCATCTGAGTAGGAGTTTCTTTACTGGGTGGATGACTTTGCACTGGAAGAGATTGTGCAGATGGATTTTGGAGCTCCCCTCACTGGAAACATCCAGGAAGCATCTGGAAACAGAATTAGAGTCATAGTGTTATTAAGGTTGGAAGAGACTTTGGAGGTCATCCAGTCCAAAACCTCGGCCAAGGGCAAGGTCACCTCGAGTAGGTAACACAGGAACGCATCAAGGTGGGTTCTGAATGTCTCCAGAGAGAGACACACAGTCCTGAGCCACATGCTCTAGGATGACCCTGCTTGAGCAGGGAGCCTGGACCAGACGCCCCACTGTGATCCCTTCCAACCTTACCCACTCTGCGATTCTGTTTGCCTCCCAGCTACTAGTCACTAACATTTAAAAGCTACTTTTTCTTTGGATATCAACAGTATAGTTTGCAGATGGCCCCTCAATGACTTAAACAACCCAATTTTTTGTTTTGTTTTGTTGTTTTTTTTTTTTTTTTTTTTTTTTTTTATTTTTCCACCCCCGCTGTGGGGGT